>BMAC01000196.1:320122-331858 GCA_014905375.1 Phtheirospermum japonicum
ACCAAGACCATGAAGCAATACTCTCTTCGTCTACGATTGCGTAAGCTAAGGGTAATAGTCGTTGGTCTGCGTCTAAGGTCACCGCGATAAGCATCTTGTATATGTACTTTGTGTACAGATGTGTACCATCCACGCTAATAACGGGCCGACAATGGGCAAATGCATCAATACATGGTTTGAATGCCCAGAATACATAGGTGCATCGTTTTGACGGCGGAGTACTCAAGGTTTTTGTGTTTCCACTCAACGATTGTTTCGGGATTATATTTCTGCAAGGCCTGCATGTACTTGGGTAAAATTTGACAAGAAGTCTCCCAAGTACCATAAACATTCTCACGTGCTCTTTTCACCGCCTGCCATGCTTTATCATATGTAATATCGTACCCGTATCTGTCTTTTATCATTTGTTGGACCAATTTAGCCCGATAAGATGGATCGCACTGCACCATGCCCACAAGAGTGTCAGCAATAAAATCTCTATCGAGGTTTCTGTGACCTAAATCAGTTGGATGCATCTGACATTCGTGATAAGGCCCTAATTTGGTGATCTTCCACATAGCACGTCTTTTGCTTGTAAACTCGCCCTCAAAAACCAATTGCACTGTTGAGAAAGACACACCTGGCGAACTAGACTTACACACAACTCTCCACCACTTTTTGGTGAGCTTTCCACCACTCTAAACATACGTTTCACCCATTTTGCATGATAGTCTTTCACCGCACTCTTCAAATGTTTTTGGTCCCTAAAAAGCATTCCCTTAGTCAGGACACCTTCTTGGAAATCGTACATTTTCAAGGGCTTAGGAGCCCCAATTGAGTCAATCGGTACATCTGTGTAGCTTGAATCAAAAAATGAAAATTTCACGACTCATTCGAAAATTTCCAGTCGATGTGGGATTTATTGTAGCAGGACGCCCAAAATGTTGGGCAGCTTCACGATCGTCAAACTCAACATGCGCATCGGCACCATCATCATTATCATCATCGTCCCCCACTATCGTCTGAGTTAGTATCGCTTCCCAACTCATCGGGTTCAGAACTAATAGGCGAGTGTGGCCCAAAATGATCGGCCACGTGTGTATCATCGATTTCTACATCATTCTCTACGGCATTATCATGACTCGACCCCCAAGTATTTATGTCATGCTCCTGACTAACGACATTTGGAAAATCTTGTGTGCATATAGGTATACTAGACACATTTTCGTCCCGTAGAAGCTCGGCATATTGATAATAATCATGATCTATCGAGGAAAATGTGTTGACATTTCCAACTCGAGGCTCAGATTCGACATACAGCTCAAGAAAGTCTAGGCCTAAGGATGGATCTAAGAATCCCCATAAATCTTGATCATTAGCAAGTGAAACAATACCACACATGTTATTATAACAGAACTTAGCGGAGACTTTTAAAACTACTTCATTTACATTACTATTCGTAACTGTAAACAAAACATCGGTCAACTCCTCAAAATTTGTCTGACGAGAAATCCTTCTAGAAGCAATTGCCTAGCGGTCATACCCTCACTTCGTAACTATTTTGCAGGAAGTTGGCCGATGTTTTATTTACAGTTACGATATAGTAATGTAAATGAAAGTAGTTTTAAAAGTCTCCGCTAAGTTCTGTTATAATAACATGTGTGGTATTGTTTCACTTGCTAATGATCAAGATTTATGGGGATTCTTAGATCCATCCTTAGGCCTAGACTTTCTTGAGCTGTATGTCGAAATCTGAGCTCGAGTTGGAAATGTCAACACATTTTCCTCGATAGATCATGATTATTATCAATATGCCGAGCTTCTACGGGACGAAAATGTGTCTAGTATACCTATATGCACACAAGATTTTCCAAATGTCGTTAGTCAGGAGCATGACATAAATACTTGGGGTCGAGTCATGATAATGCCGTAGAGAATGATGTAGAAATCGATGATACACACGTGGCCGATCATTTTGGGCCACACTCGCCTATTAGTTCTGAACCCGATGAGTTGGGAAGCGATACTAACTCAGACGATAGTGGGGACGATGATGATAATGATGATGGTGCCGATGCGCATGTTGAGTTTGACGATCGTGAAGCTGGCCCAACATTTTGGGCGTCCTGCTACAATAAATCCACATCGACTGGAAATTTTCGAAATGAGTCGTGAAATTTCATTTTTTTGATTCAAGCTACACAGATGTACCGATTGACTCAATTGGGGCTCCTAAGCCCTTGAAAATGTACGATTTCCAAGAAGGTGTCCTGACTAAGGGAATGCTTTTTAGGGATCAAAAACATTTGAAGAGTGCGGTGAAAGACTATCATGCAAAATGGGTGAAACGTATGTTTAGAGTGGTGGAAAGCTCACCAAAAGTGTGGAGAGTTGTGTGTAAGTCTAGTTTCGCCAGGTGTGTCTTCTCAACAGTGCAATTGGTTTTTGAGGGCGAGTTACAGCAAAAGGACGTGCTATGTGGAAGATCACCAAATTAGGGCCTTATCACGAATGTCAGATGCATCCAACTGATTTAGGTCACAGAAACCTCGATAGAGATTTTATTGCTGACACTCTTGTGGGCATGGTGCAGTGCGATCCATCTTATCGGGCTAAATTGGTCCCAACAAATGATAAAAGACAGATACGGGTACGATATTACATATGATAAAGCATGGCAGGCGGTGAAAAGAGCACGTGAGAATGTTTATGGTACTTGGGAGACTTCTTGTCAAATTTTACCCAAGTACATGCAGGCCTTGCAGAAATATAATCCCGAAACAATCGTTGAGTGGAAACATAAAAACCTTGAGTACTCCGCCGTCAAAACGATGCACTATGTATTCTGGGCATTCAAACCATGTATTGATGCATTTGCCCATTGTCGGGCCCGTTATTAGCGTGGATGGTACACATCTGTACACAAAGTACATATACAAGATGCTTATCGCGGTGACCTTAGACGCAGACCAACGACTATTACCCTTAGCTTACGCAATCGTAGACGAAGAGAGTATTGCTTCATGGTCTTGGTTTCTACAATGGGTTTCTATCTTCTTAACTGTAGGAGAGAAAAATGGTTTGAATACTTTTGAAAACAAAAATTTATGCGTGAAGGTGAAGTGTATGATATGAAATAATATAACAATAAAATACATTTGATATGACTATTGCATGTAAAAATACATGTGAATTTTTTTTGGATGAATTGATCTTGCCACTTTATTTAGATGATTCAGAGAATCCTTTACTTTTATTTTGTCATGTTGCAAGTGTATTATTCGGTTGATTTTGTCATGTCGCAAATGTTTTTATTTTATTTTTTTTATAAAATTAGATTTCGCACTCTTAAAGTGCGAAATCACATTAAAAAAAAATTTTTTTTTTTTAGAAAATTGATTTCGCACTTTAAGAGTGCGAAATCACATTAAAAAATTTATTTTTTTTTTTTAAAAATTGATTTCGCACTTTAAGAGTGCGAAATCTTATAAAAAAAATATTTTTTTTTTAGAAAATTGATTTGGCACTTTAAGAGTGCGAAATCTTATAAAAAATATTTTAGAAATCAGGTTTCGCACTTTCAATGTGCGAAACCATTAAAATTAAAAAAAAAAAAAATTGATTTCGCACTCTTAAAGTGCGAAATCACCTAAAAACACAACCCACTCGAATAACACCTATATACACGATTTGAGATGAAATATATACTATGTACGCATTTTTGCCCAGCTATCTGATCTCCTATATAAGAGAGAAAAACACAGCCCCCTTTCTCTTCCCGACACATCCATCCCCAAGATTACCTAGTCTCAACAAAATTCTCAGCACCTCTGTCGCGTCTCCTCCACCGATTCAAATTATTTAACGTCGCCAATTCAGAATTCGGTCCATAGAAACTGAATCCACTCAATTAACCCCTTCTTCCACGCTGAAATTGTAGATTCAAGCCAGAAGAAATCCAGCTCCGTCGTTTCCCTGATCGAAATTTTTGCGAGACCACCGCCTCTGACAAGTCTTTCTCCTCATATTTCACCGTCATTTCTATTTTTCCCCCTTTTCACTTTTTTCTTTGTTTTCTCCGATCGAAGTTTGCGCGAGACCATCGTGTGCCGTCGTCTAGGCATTGAAAACTCTCTCTTTTCATATTTCGCCATTTTCTAGTGTACGTTTAGTGCTTCTGTGAATTATCTTTGCTTACTATTTTAATTGAGTTATTTTTCAGTTACGCATTTAGGTTTTGTTATATATTTTTGTCAATTTATTTATGCGTTTGATTGAATTTAGAGCAATTGATAAAAATGTAGGGCATGATTGGATTTTAGGGCAATTGATTTATGTTTTGTCCTATATTTTGTCAACTTATTTGTGTTAGACTTAGCAGTAAGGTCGTAGTATCATAATGTGTTCGCTATGTCTAAATTGTGGCGAGTTTGGCGCGAAGGTATTGATGTTGGTTGTCCCAGCAAATGATGGTAGCAGTATAAAAGCTTCTATGATTGTATAAGGTAGAAGCTGTAGATTTTCAAGTTTTTGTATATTGTCTTCATCAGCTATGATGTTGTATAAAGCTCATTTAGTAAATAAGGTGAGGTTTTTTTTAATGAAAAACAAAGAAGTCGTGAGATAATGTCACAGCTCTTTATTATTATAATTCTTAAAACCATTTTTACTCAGTTCTTTCTTGCTTCAAATGCAAGTTCTAAGGTGGGTTTATGTGTTAAAATTGTTGGTGGATGTGGAATCGATTCAAAAGATCGAATGGTGTTCCTTCATTTTGGACCGACTTTGTGAAATGGTAACTAAGTTCAGTAAAGGCGTTGTAACAAAAGTAAGTTGTGTGTATTGGCTCTGGAAATTGTTTATAACCAAGGGGGAAAAGAGAGTGACCTAGAAATTTCATATTACCAAAGGGCTTGCCAACTAATGAAGTGATTCAGAAAGAGGCGAAAGATGTGATTTTTTTGATTTTTTTTTCTTTGTTTGTTTTCTTTCTCTTTTGAACTTGTCACTTTTCCCATTATTATTGTTACTTTTTGTCTCAAAAACTGTCACTTTTGTATCTTATATTATAATCACCACTTTTCTCCTCTTAAATAATCACCTTGTAGGCCAAAGTGACACATTTAGGAGTCAATGGTGACTGTAATAAGGGAAGATGTGTTGGTTTCTTACTTTTTAGAAGTATTTCATTTTGTTTTTGAAACTGTCACCTTTCACTCTTATTACTGTCACGTTTAGGTCCAAAAGTGTCGCTTTTTGTATTTTGAACTGTAATCATCATTTTCCTCTTTTCAGCATGTGCATTAGACATTCCCTCTAGCTAAAAAAGGAAATGAGCATGATATTTGAATACTACATGGAAAGATTTGTGAAAATGAAGGAAAAGATGCCGAAGAAACCTCAGCCTATATCTTCAAGAGGCCCAATTTTATCTCAAAGTAAGAGGTTTTTTGCTGATGAAAATGTTATATGGTTCATTGATGAGGCGGTAGACAAATTTAACTATAGGAAGAAGCTATATAAATAGATGCCCAACTTCAATCCTCTACCACCGAAGCTTCTAACACCGGAGAGTAAAGAAGCCAGTGAAGATCGACGAATGTTGATGATGTAATTGGAGGGGTTATTGGATGAAGTATTGGAATCACTTAGTGCTAGACACCCTAAACAATCCGTTGAATTAATAAGATGTTAACCATTTTTGTGAACTCTTCTTGAAATTGGTTGTAAGGTGATGCAACTTTTATGCTTTTTTATATGAATTTTAACAGATATATAGCATGCTCTAGAGTGATATGAGTACTATAATAGTGATCACAACTGCTTATGGATTGTACTAGTTATATTAATACAATAATAGTTTCATTCATGTTCGTATTAGACCAATTTCGTTATTGGCTAAGAAGGTGTCACTTTTGCTTAAAAAGTGTCACTTTCAAAATGGAGACAAATTGGACTTATAGTGTAGTTTTTAGTGAACTCTTATGGAAGAAACATCATCACTTTTGGTTCAAATAGTATCACTTTTGTCACACAAAGTGTCACTTTTTGACCAAGAAGCATCACTTTTTTAATGAACATAGTTTCACGTTTTCCATTATTTGTGTTACTTTTGGCTAATAACAAAAATGGAAATATGCACCACATAAATGTGCATTGAAGATAACTAAAAATATTCAAAATAATAAAAAATAAATGAGCATTGCGAGTCTTGGAAATATGAAACTATATCACAAATAATATTAAAGTGACATATAATATGGAAAAGTAAAAGTCTTACATATGATAGATCATTTTTTTTTAGATTATAGTGTCACTTTTGACATATTTTGTCGCTTTTGCACTCAAAAGTGTCAGTTAGAGTTTCTTTCTTTCATTTTTTTTACAATTTAGGCAACTATATTGACATTAAAAACATTCACAGCAATAAAAATCAACATCTCAAAAGTGGCACATTTGGCACTACAAATGTTTATTAAAACACTACAGGCGAATGAATATCCAATCCAAATGTTTATTAAAGCACCATATTTTACAGAATGTCCATATTTGTATACATAAATCCAAATTCAACATAAATATATAGAAGCAAGTATTCCAATGAGGAAGCGGAAAAACGCATTTGCGTGTCTTTGTCTATAGTCAAGAAGAGATGAAAATAAACAAATAGCGTTCCACTCCGATGGCCCGACGAGCCATTTACAACAAAGGACTCTCCCCGCAGTGCACTCTTCCTTTTGATTTTATTTTGTACAAAAAATGACTCGACTAACATCGCTCGAGGTCATCACTTTATACCCATCTCCGCTAATGAATTGATATCCTCTATGGCCAGGCAAGTCTGTAGAAGACAATATTCATTAAATTTGTGGACTAATAAAAAAATACCGCAGATTGATCGTCTGGACAAGTCCAGTAGCCTAGACTAATGTCAAGAAACGCAAGAACAAAGAGCTCACCATGTTAGGAGGATAGCAATCAACGTCATAACCTATAAAACAAATTAATGCAATTAATTGATTTAATCAAACACCCATCCAATATATCTCAATTGTCAACCATCAAAAGTTCATCAACACCACATTCAATCAATCAATAACAATACGACAAGTTTTAGAATGCAATAGTGATTACATATAATAAGTGACACTTTTATAAGTAAAAATATCATGGTTTATAGAGATAGTGAAACTTTTGTTCCAATAATAAATACATCGAAGAAATGTCATATGTCAAGTTTTATAATGCAGTAGTGTTTACCTATAAATAAGTGATTGTATTTGTAAAGAAAAGTGACAGTGTTTATAGAGAAATGGACACTTTTTACCAATAAATTACAGTACATCGAAGAAGAAATAACACATATGAAAAGTTGCAAAACGCAATAGTAATCACCTATAATAAGATATAGTATTTTAAGGATTAGTGGCATGGTTTATAGAGAAAGTGACACTTTCTACCAATAAATTGCAGTAAAAATATGACTCCATGTAGCAAATAACATTCAGTATCATGGTACATCTAATTCATACAAAGATCACCGGAGAACGCAGCCACTGGCCAATAATTATAGTCGAGAGGTGCCTGAAATAATCAATACCATATTGCTACAATAGAAAAGTTTAATCCACAAAATATTATAAATATTTGTAACATGAATTAGGGGAAATAAAATTATAAATTAAACAATTAAGTACCTCTATAAATTTACAGCAACAAGTTAATGCATTAGTGGTCATGGATCCGGTTGATGGGTGAAAGCAAGATGTTAAATCAGCGACGGCGGTGTGGTGTTGAATCGTCCAGGATACGCGGTGTTGAATCGAAAGCATAAGTGCTGCGGCGGATCCAGTTGATGGACGAAAGGGCGGTGTTAAACCGGCGACTCCAGTGGAGTGTTAAATTGGTAGTGATGTTGTTGTGTTAAATTAACATCGGAGATGGGGAGGCGCCACAAAGATTTTTGGGGGTTGAGGTGTTGAGATCGAGGAGAGAGAAATTAAAAGAGGGATTTGCAGTGTGATATTTTTTCAACTTATAGTGGATCTGTTTTGTTGAGGCGATTTTGAGTGTGGGACGGGTTTGGGCTCCATCACATGTAAGTGAAATCGTGTGGCCGTCACACAAGAGACTTACTCGTGTGCGTTTTGTGTGGTGAATGTTCAAAATACATATATAATCAATAAAAATCGTACATATTCATATGAACAACACTTTAACGGCGGGTTTTTTAAGCTTTTAACGGTGGTTTTTGAACCGCCCTTATATCGACCGCCGTTAAAAACCGTCGTAAAAAATCATGAATTAACGGCGGTTTTTGAACCGCCGTAGAATGCAGCGTTTTTACGGCGGTTTTGGAACCGCCGTAGAATGCAACATTTTTACGGCGGTTTTTTAAAAATATCTTCTAGAAAGCCTATTTTCCAGAACAGACTATTTACGACGGTTCTGGAAAATACCTTCTAGAAAGTAGTAAAAAAATTAAAAAAAAATGAAAAATATAAATTAAATACAAATACAATTATTAAAAACTAATAACCTCAGTAAAAATAAATCATATTTTCTATTAAAACGATGAGTAAGTACAAAGTTTAGTTCAAGCCACGACGAACAGATATAAATCGAAAAACTTATTAAGATGAGTAAGTTTTTATGTGGGGGAAAAGAAGTAGAAAATAATAAAATCTCAACAACTCTAATTACACTCCACCAA
The DNA here is from genome assembly GCA_014905375.1 of Phtheirospermum japonicum. Taxonomy (NCBI): domain Eukaryota; kingdom Viridiplantae; phylum Streptophyta; class Magnoliopsida; order Lamiales; family Orobanchaceae; genus Phtheirospermum; species Phtheirospermum japonicum. The sequence goes on from BMAC01000196.1 coordinate 328,815, forward strand.
TGAACAATGTATAAAAATTACAAAGAGCTGTCTTAACATCCACTGTGGTAAGTAAATTAAACTCACTCATTATCAGAAGCAATTACAAATGAGTTCTCCAACACCTGCACTCTTCCTCAAATTCCATGAGCCAGCGGAAAATTAGTTTAAATCAATTCTGTTCACAAATCCGTATGGTTATAATTCAGAAATTAATGGCAAAAGAAAATAATGGGTCACTCCAGTTCCAATCAAGAAATATACTCAGAAATTAATTGTAAAACACATATTCCATGCACCCAAACTGCAAATAAAGATAATTAGCTAGGTCAAAAAAAAAAAAAACTCATACCTAACGATATTGTCGTCTTTGTTAATCGACGAGAGGGAGAGAGCAATCAATAATAAAGAAAATCGTAACAAATGTGATATGAAATAGATGTCATAAGATACTGAAATACCTCAAGAGATGTTAGCTTTCTGAGGCTTATATCTAATATAGCCTCTGCGTGCTTGTCAGTCAAGCTGAACTTCTACAACTACTAATTTACCGGTTTGCTAATTAAATTAATTAATTGGGTAATATAGGAAGAAGCTTCAGAATTAATTGCCATATTATGAACTTTGATTGCAGATCAGCAACTATGAGAAGGAAATTGAGGATATGAAACATATGATCAGGCAGGAATTTGTGGCTTCTATCAGGAGGTAAAAAAAAAAACTTACAATTTGTATATACCAGATTAATGTTGCTTGGCCACGCTCAAATGATTACAAGAATTGTTGATTGGTCCATGCAAAGTTAAAATGACAAGAATCAGATTTTTATTTTCTTTCTTTTCTTTGTTTGTCAGAAAATTGATACTCATTTGTCTTTACTATTGACTGCTTCAGATTTTCCCTGCAGTTTCAGACTTTGAAATTCTTTAGCTTTAGCTTTTGATGTATTTTATCACTATCTGTCAGCCTGTATTGATCAGTAAAGCATACTAGTATTTTAATCTTCTTTTATATATTAATTATTTATTCTACTCAATATTTTAGGAAGAGTAGTGGCTTTTCCAGGGGAGCATCCATGTACCGTGGTGTGACAAGGTGATCTTGATTAATTTCTATTAATTAGTTAGCAATTTTTGAATTGAAATATAATAATTAATTTTTATTTCCTCCTAATTAAATTCAAATACATTGAATCAGGCATCAGCATGGAAGGTGGCAAGTAAGAATCGGACGAGTTGCTGGAAACAAAGATCTGTACTTGGGCACTTTTAGTAAGCAACAGATTCAAAAGGATTCAAAAGGTAGTCCCTCATGGAATAAAACCTAAACCTTGGGTAGTTTTTGTAATTCTCCCTAAATAACAAGCCTGGTGTATTATAGAATAAGAATTGCCTAAAGTAGAAAATAAAATAATTTTAAGTAGTTAATGCTAAATATGTGTACCTTTGGTTCGATCTGAAGATGTTGTAGTAGCAGTCGAGTCGGATAGAGTCCCGTTGCTATTCATATTATTACTATCACCAGCTAGCAAAGTTCCAGATGTTGTTACCATATACGAGAGGTCGGTGATGGGGCACGCTTGTACTGCGGCTAATTCGTTTAACCATTAATCGTCTGAATGCTTTTCCTTATAAAGCTCCTTGAAATCAACGCACGCGCGACTCTACACGACGACACAAAACAAAAATTYGGTTATTATTATTATTAATTTATTTTACTTAAAGCCAGCTAGAATAGAATTGAAATCACTTAAACTATTACAGCGCTGACTCGTTAAAGAATCAAATTTAATGTTTTATGTTGTTCAGTTATTGTGTACAGACAGGGACACAACAAGCGAACTGCATGACTCTCATGTGCCTAGAAAGATATCTAATAAAAAAAAGAGGAAAAAGAAAAAAAACCTCAGACGTGAGGCACCGAACGTGTAAGCAAAGCATATAAGATCATCGATGGTGTCGATCTCATACCCCGCCACGACTGCGTGTGCTTAAGCCATAGCTTGCTCTTTCTGTAGTAATGCTTTACGAGAAAAAAATAAGGAATTGAACGCATTGCGCTCTTTCAGAAATGTTAGCTTGCTCTGTAGTAATGCTTTACGGGAAAAAAAACAAGGAAACGGACAGGAGATGAGAAAAATAAGCCCAGGTCAGATTCATAATTACTTGAAACCTAAGATTCTAAATGTCCAACATCGCAATTTAGCCTAGTTTCATGTGTGGGCCGGGTTTGAAAAACTTGTGGAGGTATGGTTCGATGAATTTGTTGGCACATAGACAAATGTAGTCTTGCTACATTTGTTTAATTATTTACCCTTTTTTTAGTAATGTTATAGGCAACATTTGTTTAATTATTTACCGCTCGGGGTGGCGCCCCGGCACCGTTTCAGCGTTGGACCAGCACATGGTCTTCACTTTAGTGTCGAAGAATCTTGGCATCTCCCCCTCCTTCTCCTTCCGAGATCCCCGCGGCGGCGATGAAGAACACGAGCACATACCAATTCAAAAAACTAAATATAAAAAACCCCCAAGACAATCACTAATAAAGAGAATTTGTGAATCATCATCATCACCATCATCATCATCATCATATCTTGATGAACACAGTGGTCCCGTTCCCTTTCAAAAAATTGACCTCGACATCCCCACGCGTCTGACCCGGTTCCTGGATCCGAGAAAGCATCCACCAACTCATGACGATGAAAAATCCCAGCAAGACCACCAATAATCACTTTAAAAAAAATCACCAATCCCAAAAAAAAAGGAAAGAAAAAAAACATACCGCATATATTCGCTCGATTTTCTCAATCACAGTGCTCAAACGGTTTGTCCCGGCCTGAGCTTGTGAATCTATTACTTCGTTATCTGCCGGTTGCTTCGAAGACGCCACCGCAGGCGGCGGAGGCGGGTCTGAGAAACTGGCTGCTGATCAGTTTCGGAAGCTGGGCACGAAACCGATGGGCCAGGTCCCTTGGGCTTGCTGGAGATGGCCTCTCTGAGAAGCTTTTTCCACGAAACGATTGTCGTTTCTCCGGGACGCAGCTCCACCGTGAACCGAAGACGGTC
>BMAC01000196.1:342523-374717 GCA_014905375.1 Phtheirospermum japonicum
TATATATATATATATATATATATATATATATATATATATATATATATCAACTAATTATTATTCAAAGATCAAATAGTATTGAAAATGGTATAACGTGGTTTATAAAAGGATTGTTATTAGACGAATGTACTTTAAAAATTATGAAAAACTTCCTTGTACACAATATTTGTAGTTTTGGTATTACGTTTATTCTCATGATCGAAGATCAATATTTTTATACCCTTATGATTGGTCACTCTTGATATAGCAACGTACAATTGGTCATGACTGAAAACTGACTTCTTTAGGAAAGTTCGAACGTGAGAGAGAGATTGCCCTTGTCATTTGTTGATCGTAATGGCATATGTCATGATCACAAGAAATAATCGTGTGGGGTCTTGAAAAACAACCTCAGATCAGATGGTGTGATGTCATTTTAAGTATCAACATCAATTCACCTGCATTACTTACTTGAAAAATCTTAGTTTGTACATCATGATCGCTAAATTTTGTAACAACCAATTTTGATGCATTACACAACACAATGAAATGATCGATACAACATGAGGGGAGTCCCAATTTTAGATTTTAACTTATAGTTCGGCAATGTATAACATTTGATGGTGTTTAGAAACTCTGATAAGTGGACTTCCTACAATATGACAATGTTTGAATCGGATTTGCACTATCATAGCTAAGATATACTTTACATTCTCCATTAGTTTACGACATCATGTATTCATTAATCAAATGGACGATATCAAGTGTTGGGGCAAGAATAGCACGACCCTTCAAATAAGTGGAGTATTTGGTAGTTTTTCCAAATCGTGGATATGTACTCACAACAATTGACACAACATGGTCACCATCATCTTTCAATAATATATCATCTAGGATTTCAATTTGAACGACACCATCATTTGGTCCTCCAACTATTCCATATTCTATATTATTTATCCAGTTGGTGATTTTTCTTTTTAATTCAACGCAATAGGGATTAGAACTGAGATTTTGCAACCTCATATTCTTGGTCAATCTCAAAATCATGCGATGAATCCATAAATGCAAAGAATTGATCGTCGCATGAACTATATCTGGTCTAGTGCCTTTTGGAATAACCAGCAAAATTTGAAGAAAATCTCCACAAATAACTATTGCTTTTCCACCAAATGGAAGCTGCGTGTTAGAATTATTTTGCGATCTCATCACGTCTTTTAATATTTCTTCTAGATTTTTGAAACAATGACTATGCATCGTTAGAGTTTTATCTCAAATAATGAGTTGCATGTGAACCATTAACTCTACAAGTAGAGTTCCAGTAAAGATCAAACATGATGAATCTTGATGAAGATTAAAATAAACCTCAAATATAGCCCAATTCTTCCTTTCGGAAGAAGAATAGATATCATTCCACTAGATGTTACAATTAAAATAATTCCATTATTAGATCTAATGGCGGCAGAAAGCGTCCTCCAAATTAATTATTTTGCGTCCTCCAACAACTATTTATTTGATTGTTTTGCTGGAAATAACTACTCAATAATATCATAAGCATGCCTAAAATATTATTATTTATATTTCAATTTGAATTAATTTTCTGATTATGGATCAGGTTTGAGCTAATTAACATTGAAAATAAGGCAGACAATCAATAAAACAAGGGTCTTTGCTTTCAAAAAGATAATTCAACAACAGATCTTTATGATAACTAGTGTTGAGCCCATGCGATGTATGAAACACGCAACATAAGTGTAAATTATATAAATTATATATATATATATATATATATATATATATATATATATATATATATATATATATATATATATATATATATATATATTGTGTGTGTGAGAGAGAGAGAGAGAGAGAAAAAAATAAAGTTATTCATGCAATAAACAACAAACACACAAATTTAAATCAATTTGCATTATTTAAACATGTACATGGAGTGTAATATAACGAAGTGTGTATAATTTTGATACTTTTTCTTTTTATATTGGATGAGTGCAAATGGAAACTAAAATGTCTTGAAGTCTTTCGACCATATTATCTATCTCTTAGTCAGTTGTAATCTAAAATAAAGATAAAAGCTTAATATGTTAAATATCAAAATATAAGAGAAAAGGTTAAAAAAGTGAGAGAAAAAATAATAATAATTGTATTAATAAGAATAATGAGAATTTTTTTTATTATATTCAGGAATACTTACTAAAACACCAATTGAGTTATCCAAATCATTAAAAAACCATACGTTCACGTAATTGTTTATATAACCATTATTAATCCAGTGGTTTGAGCAGTTGACAAGACGATTCGTCCAACCCAAACCATTTGGCTCATTGGTTCAGCCTTATCGAGCCACGTGCTTGATGCTTTCTTCAATGATTCCTGTTTATATTCATATTTTTCATCTACTTGACTTTATTTAGTTTATGTGAGAAAATAACATACAGGTAATAACATCACGAAATTTATATTTCCTATATGTTTGATTTTTTTAGTTTATATTTTCATGACATCTAATAATTTAGTATATAAATTAATGTATTTGAATTATATTATGCATAAGTTTATGAATATGAATATTTATAATTTTTAAATCTGATATTAATAAATAGGTTATTTAACTTACTTATTTTAATTTTATAAGAATAATATATGTTATGTTATTTGTTTAGGCCATTAATTGACCCAATCATTTGATATGTTAGTGTGTGTGTGTGTGTGTGTGTAGCCACTTGCTTGATGTTTCGAATGATTTTTATAATTCCTTGTTATATTTTTCTTTAATTTTATTTTTATGTGCGAAACAAGTACACCAATGTAACATGTATAATACTTATTTTTTATTTATTTTCTTTTCTATCTTTCAATATTTTATTTATGATTTTTGTTGATTGAATATATTGATAATATATTTGGAATATATTTTTTACTTTGAAAAACATCATGAATGTTTATGGTTTTCAAAAATAATATTTTCATAAAAAATAATTAATTTACTTGTTTTTTTTAATACATAAATATTATTTATATTATTATTTTTTATTTTTATATTTTTGTTCGGTTTAGTAATTGACCCAATGGTTGGTCGATTGAACTGAAAATTTAGCTTATTAATTTACTATTTTTAGTCTTTATTTGTTAGATAATTTTTTAAATTTTATTTCTTAATCACTCATTTTTAAATAATATATCTATTTATGTATGTGTGTGTGCGTGTGTATAATGTAAAAGGAATTAATATTATTATATATAATTACAAATAAGTTTATCTAAGATCAAAAAGTTATTTAAATAAATTAAAAGTTATTTAAATAAATTAAATTTATTATATTGCTAATTAGTTATTTTAAGATATTGTGTACTTAATAGTAATTTTGAATTCTATATTTTGTACTCGGTATGTTATGTTAAGATAAATATATAAATATAAACTTAATTTTATGTAGATAGATATAATTTTGTATGTTGTATATGATATATGGATGTTCAATCGAATATCGTCAGAAGACATTTAATTTTATGGATTTTACGTAAAAAAAAATGGGTACAAAAATAAAAATTTTATTGATTTTTTAAAAATGAAAAAGAAATACAAAATAAGCATTAATCTAGTATAGAAAAACATGAAATATAATAATTATTATAAATATTTTCAACCTTCAAAAAACAATATTAATATTAATTAATGGATTTAAATTACTAAAAATAGATATTTTTGGCAAGAAAAAAAGGTCATTTCTATATATAAGTGGTCCCATCTCTGTAGATAGATAGATAGATTATTCAAACTACTTTTAAAATCTAATTTATACTATATCTAAGTTTATTGGTTGGAAGCCTGACAAGACTTATCTTGGATCTTAAGGCTTTTGATGGGAGACTGAGTGTAAGTAGGTGTAACAATGCCACGAACAAGAAATATTTTTCTTTCTATTATGAATTTGAAACCTTCTTATGTTATTTGTACATGTTTGGAGAGAAAACAATGGCCCCGTAGAATGAAGAAGGATAAGTATTTTTTTTTTTTTTCTAATTTACACTTACACTAGCATACTATATAAAACTAAAGCAAACCGTACAAAAGTAAAACAGTGTTTCTTAATGAAAAAGATGTTATATAATTTTTCTAATATCTATACTGAGTATAATAATGAAATAGTATATATCTATATATAAATGACATTAAATAATTAAGATTTTCAAATACAAAGTATAGAAAATCAAAACGGATAATTTACAAACCAAAATTATATCATAAAAAAAAAATTGTACCACCGAAATTATTCCCTAATAATTCATATAGGATCCAAAACTCTAAAACCAATATATATTATACTAATACTAATACTAATAATAATAAGAATATATATATATATATATATATATATATATATATAAAGACATTAAATGAATTGACTATTTAACAAAAAAGTAGAATAACAAGATTTTATTATGCATAAAATCTAAAAATATCAGATTATAAACCTAATCAATATGGTTCAATTATAAAATTTTATATCCTACAAAAAAATTCAATATATAGTAACAATAGCTTCGAAGCTAGTTATACTCAAACCAACCTCCGTATTTAAGCACCAATAAATAATAATAATAATAATAATAATAATAATAATTATTATTATTATTATTATTATTATTATTAAATTGTCTTTAAATCATTGATCATCTCAAATAACTCCGTCAATTCTTACTTCATCTTCTTCATCAATCTCGCCAAAATAACCTTCTTCAAAATCCTGAGCAGTCTTGTGCACGGATATTCCATTCTTAAAAAGGACCCTAAACGTATTGCCAGAAGTGGAAGTTATACCCCCACCATTGAACACGAGTTTCTTGATGGTTGGACTTTGACCATCTAGCTCAATAACTCCTAATTTTTCAATAGGGGTAGTCCCTCGTCTTCGAAACACGCGTACTACACGAATGGGAACATATAAGTCCATACATATAATTTCTCGATTTTTGTTTTTTTAGAATGATTTACAATGATAAATACTTAAAAAGGTCAAATAAATTTATCATCTCATTGTCAATCTCCTCCCTTTGCAATAAAGTTGAAAAAATCAGATTCCTAAAATAAAATAAAAAGTATAAATAAACCATTTAAAGTTTTCGAAAACGACAAGCATCTCAACATTTAGCCTATCAACTCACATCCCCCTCGATGGTCCATTTGTTGTACTTGGCTACTAAAGCTTTGTTAGTAACCAATCTAACGATCGAAAATGCACTAATTCAAATGGGGTGTGGCCAAGTGGTAAGGCAACTCATTGTAAATCTCGCACATGTTAATCTTCACCTACAAAGAACTGTTTCAATAATTAGTTTCAACAAATCATCTCGTAGATATTCGGTTGACTGACTCTACAAGTCGAAAAAATCCAATGTAAAATCAGATTTCTTGCTTAGCATATTAAAAGTACAAATCCACATAAAAAAAATTAAAAGTTAAATCCCACCTCTATAAATTCAACTCGAAGATCATAGCATGATCATCCAATTAATTTACCGGGCTCACAATCCCAACAGAGTAGAGATGCATTAGTCGTTGAATCCAAAACTTCAAGCCTAATTTTGTACCTTCATATTAAACAATATGGAATATATACAATAAAATCTACTATTGTCATATTTTAAAAGTATGTATCTTACATAAACATCCCCGTGAATAATTTCATAGGCAACCTCTACACTTAAACTCATTCTCATCCTCCTCGAGTTTTCGGTAACACTTCATGCAGGCAATGTACCACCAATCATCGATAAATGAATCAATAATCGTACATATCCAAAATGTGTATGTCTATTTTGAGATATTAAAAAATTATTAGTGTTATAAAAAATTTAGAAAAACCATAGATAAAACAAATGTAAACTACACATACCTCATCAATTGCATACGAATAATCAATAGGGTGAAAAACAACATCGCCACTGCCCAACTCATCAACTTTAGCACGTGAAAGCCTTAAACTTCTGGGACTCATACTCTTAGCCGGATTGGTGGATCCCTTCAAGATTCTACATGTTTTATAAATTCTAATTTTCAAAAAATAATACATAAATAATAAATCAGATATTTAACGTTTATTTGTATAATAAAAAATATACTTGCATAAGAAATTAGAAATCTCTAGAACAACTGTAGAGGTAATCAATTTCTTCACCTCAAATGAATGTGACAGTGTTACCGTATCTAAAACAATACCAACAAACGTTAAACATCACAAAAACAAAATAAAATTCAAGAGACTTGAAAAACAAAAGGAAACCTAAAAAAATCATATATATTCAAAATAAGTTTTCAAATATACTGGAGACAAATTCGGGAATAAAATGAAACAGTATAAATTTTAAAAACAATATTAATATAAACTACAAAAAATAAATGAGAATACATTCAGAAAACTAAAAAAAATAAATTATTTATTTATACTCCAACTGATTCAGGAATAAAAATTATTATTTTAAATAAATTAAAAATTCTGATTTAATTCTACATCAATAGATTCAAAATGAAATAAATATTAAATCCAGAAATTGAAAATTATAATTGAATTAAAACCTCCATTCATTTCAACAATTGTCTTATTTCTGTTAAAAAAAGATACATTTCTTTATTTAAATAATTAACTTATTTTCGTTAAAACTCAAAAAAATAGATTCATTTCTTATATCCAGTTATAATAAACTGAATATAAAACATATACAAAAAAAAAACCCAAGAAACTCTGATTTAATTCTACATCAATAAATTTAGAAAAAAAAAAATCCAAAAACAAAAATATATTTAATATACTCCTTTATAATAAATTTAATATAAAACATATATAATAGAAACAAAAAATTCTACTTTATTTCTACATCAATAGATTCAGAAATAACATAAATAATAAATCCAAAAATTGAAAAATATACTTCAATAAAAACTAATTCAAAAATTAAAAACATAAATAAAATTTCAAGCACATTCTCAACTTATCAAACATATACGGTCAATAAAAATAGAAAAGACAATTACTAAATATAAGTCCAACCCATGAACAACAACAAAAAAAATTCTATAATACCTAAACTTATATTAATTAATCAAACACATTATTACCTCTATAGATTTTGCATGACACATCTGCAAAATCAAAACCGGAGATTCCACCGAAAGGACACTTTCAAACGCTAAAACTTGATCAACATACTCACCCCACAAAGTACAACTAATCCATGGTCACTACAATACCACAAAAATACAAAATTTATAATTAATTAATATAAATACACATACAATATAATTAATAATAATAATATAATTAATAAATACACATTTCTTTTCACGTCGGTTTTTAGTGAAAATCGATGTGGATATGTGACTTCTCACGTCGGTTTTTAGTGAAAACCAATGCTAAACATATGACATCGGTTTCTTCAGAACTGATGTGGTTGTATGTTTTTTTTTAAGGTATCCTTTCATTTATACCATCCCCTCATAAATAATATATAATAGAACTTTTGTAACCTATACTCCTTAATAATAAAAATTGAGTTAAATATTAAAACAAATAATTATAATGCGCACAACTAAATTTCAAATGAGCTTTTACAAGAAATAATTATAAGTCGGTAAATTTCCTCAAAATAATCGAGCCATATGGATAGCGTCGGTAGTGTTTTTACAAGGAATAAAGTGAACAATTTTTGAGAAACGATCGACAATAATTACTTTAATGATCAAAGAAAACATCTGCACACTTTAAACAAAATCAAAAAAAAAAAGAGTCAAGTTCAACCTCATAAATTCTTTTGGCCTCCATGTATGCTAAACTGATCTTTAAGAATAGAAGAGCAACAAGTTTACGAGCAGCTCGTACTAATCTGTTTCTGTATCCCACTGCCCTAAAAAAATAATTAATTAATCAATGAATTGAAAAGACCAAAAAGGATGAATAAGAAGAATTTGTAAGCACGTCTCAAATTTCAAACAAAATTTACCTGTAAAGCGTCTCGTATACTAAAGGAACAGAGATAACATGATTAGGTTGATAACAACGCAAATCATCCTGCAACTAATTAAATTAGTAAATTGATTTACCTAAAAAGGATTTTGTCGCCTTTTAAAGAACCCGGGATGAATTATAATAAGATACCTCAAGTGGATTCTTAACACAGTTTTGGTTCCAGGATACAAAACAACAGCTTCAACCCAGATGTGGAACGGCTAAATCAATTTTCCATTTGTGAAAAATGCAACAAAAACTTAATGAAAGATCAGTCAACATCAATAAGGAGAAAACGATGAATGGCGTGAAATTTCCACTTGCATCAATAAGGAGAAAACTTAATATTTTAGATTGGTTATCTCGACAAGAGCCCACTGCAGTTCATACGCCTTCTCGTACAAAGTTCTCTCATAAGCACAATTCTTGAACCTTTCAAACTCTAGCTTCTAAAATATTAAGTGGCCAGGAAATGACATTTTGTGCATCTGGGCTCCAGCTATTGATCCACTGTAGCACACGTTTTCATATACGAATGCTTCCAGATATTGAACCCGTGATGCTTTTTATCCGACTCAAAATCCAAATCGGGATCGACTGAGACCTCGGCCAGTGCTTCTTGCCAGTTGCAAAGTAGAGATGACGGCATCGACTCTCTCACATTCTTCGCCACAAAATGTCCCCACGGAATGTGCCCGTCAAATATCCCACAGAATATCATGTCTTCTTGGCACTCAAATTCCTAAAACCACAAAATCAAAAACACATTTAAAAAGAAAATCCAAAAACTTAATATAACTAGTAAAATACATGTGTGTTGCACGTGATGTCATAATTATTTATATAATATATCATTAGTATAAGAATTGGAAAATTTGTAATATCAATTTTGTCAAGATAAAAAGTTGTAAGGGGAAAAATATAAATTTATTTCATTAAATATTTAAAGAAGCAAATATTGAATTCATTAACCATTGAAGAAAATTATAAACGAAAGGAAATAAATAGCATGTTCTAATTTCTAATTGTAATTGTAAACCACAATAATCCTTTTCTTGTTTGATCTTGATGGTAGGGTAAGTCTTCTTGTTATTTCATTTCAATGGTCTCCTGCCACACTTCTTTAAAAGACTGCTCATTGCCTCCTCGTCATCGCTTGAGATCACATTGATGTCACCTTTATTGGCCTTCTTGTTATTTGATTTTGATGGTTTTTTCGTACTCTTCTTTGTAAGACTGCCGACGGAGTTCTTGTCCGGAACTTGTTTCCTTTCTGTTTTGAAGTTCGACATGTTTCGTACCAATATCGTTTGATTCACTGATGTATTTAAGGTTTCTTTTTTAATCTCATCTTTTAGATCAAATTGTATCCTCTCAATTGCATCAGCAACTTCATTCAAGTCTTCTTTCCATGGACCCTTCTTTTTGTTGGGAGCAATTAGAAATCGAAACTCGGTCGACCCTTGTAAGTTCAATCCCCTGTAGTATTTGGACTCATGTTCTCCCTAAATACGATAACATAGTAAAATTAAAATACTATACATAAATTTAATTTAATTTATTGTATATTTGATCCTTCATCACATAAATGAATTAACTTATCATAAGAGTTAGAACCTCATTATTTGGAAATTTTATAGTTATAGTTTGTATATATTATTATTATTTTTCCTTATTTTCTTTGTTGGGTAATTTGTAAAAAAAAATCAGATAAATGGATGAATTAATAAATAATGGCCTTTTTAGGAATTTACCTCCTTGATTGATGCAAGGTATTCATTGATAGGACACCCAAAATATACTGTCCCCGCATATTCGAATAATGTTATAGATGCACTATCATTTCCTTGCACAACATTTAAAACTAATCTATACCTGGAGTTAAATAAATACGTTTTTAATACATTGATGTAGGTATAAATCAATATAGATTTAAAAGTTTGAGCTATTACCTTGGTGTCGTTTCCACATTTTCCAGATTGTACTTTTGACATGATGTGTTGCCATCGTTCTTGCAAATTGACGCGGCACAACTTTTACATGAATCGTACCACAAGTATGCTTTATTTAAAATCTTCTCAACAAATCATTTGAAATAGTAATTTGAATCCTATAAAATAAGAAAATATTTAAGATTACAAAATAGGGGAACCTTCAAATTACTAAATAAGATACTTTTGATGAAAAGTACCCCAGATAGCTTATCTCAATCATGTCTAATTTGTTGTAGTGTCAATTCATTTACATCTTTCATCATTTGCTTCATTGTTAATTCCAGTATTTTGATAGGATTGTCATTAGTACATGACTGCATAATAAAATATAAGAAATACCGAAAAATGTACAATTTTTTAGATTTTATTGATATATAGCATATCTTCTTAATTTATAAGATACCATCGTTGCATATTGCAATTTTTTAGCATTCTTCACAGTTTGGTTGTATTCGAAGAACCGAATCCATAGTAGTATGCAATTGCAATTCACCTAATTATTAGATGTTTAAAATTCACAATGTGAGAAAAATATATACTATGTATAACACTGGCAAAAATTATAATTAAGGCTTATTAAATCACTCAAATCATTTAAGTGTGCATATATACACATCTCCGGAACTAATTTTGTGTATGAACATATCACCCAGCATTAAAGATATTGCTACCGTTGTATGTTCTTGCGTTGAGATTTGTAATTGTAATAACTGGTTTTTGATCAACAATATGGTACAAAGTCGATCCTTCATTTTGAGCCATGTCTTCCCAAAAAGAGACTACTATGGTTTGATACCTGCATAATTAAGAGATACTACTAAGTAGCAAATTATATAGTAAATAAGGTTACATCAAATTATACTTACTTTCTCAAAACGAATTGCATATGAGATGAACTTTCAACTAATATAATATTATGGGAAAATGAGTACTTTTTATGAAATTTTTATATTTACATTGGATTTAAGAAATTCAATCTCAGTTATTTTAAGTTAACAACTCTGTAGTACGTGAAGAAATAATTCAACCTAAAGTATTACATAAAATATACTAAATACATAAAATATTTAACGTGAAGTTAGAAATTAAAAGCTCAAAATATGCACAAATAAGCTATCCCAATTTTTCTATGTAAAATAGAAATTTAATTTGAAACAAAGCGAAGATGTGATATTAATGCAATTATTTTTAAAATTCATACAACAATGAATAAAACATGATGATAAGAAAAACTATTACTCTTCGTTCATGACTATTATTTCTCTTAATGGTTTTGATGCCCTCTTCCGCTCGTGACAACTTTTAATTTTTTGACCTTTATCACAGTCCCAAGTATATCTGCCAATAATATAATTTTTAATTTTATATATGGAATAAAGTTATTAATTAAAATGCGAGATTATAGAAGAAATCGCACATACCGATTCTTTCAACTTTGTGAATTTCAGGGTTTGTGGCTTTGAACTTCATAAAATTGAAGGAAATGTTGTCTTCTATGACTTCATTGGCATCCTTCACAATGTTGTATTTTCTAAGAATTATTTTCTTTTGAGGAGCACACTTGGATAGTTTGGGTTAACCTTTCTGACATCCGCATTAGAGATTGTATAAGTCTTGTTGATTTCGAACTTTCCATCAAAATATTTCACTACAAAAAAAATCGGCGATACTGACGGGTATCCTGACGGCATAAGGCCGTCAGTAATGCTGACGAATTTACTGGTGGCTGACTTTGCTGGCGGATATGCTGACGGCTTTGGCCGTCAGCAAATAAGGCAGCCAGTAACCCGTCAGGGAAAGAGCGGGAGTTTATCCCGCTTAATTATACTGATGGCCATGCCCGTCAGTGTATAATTATTGGCCTCGCTGACGAGTACAGCGTCAAGATCCTAACGGCTATGACCGTCAGGATATAATTTGTATTTAAAATACATACATATATATAATATATATATATATATATATATATATATATGTGTGTGTGTGTGTGTGTGTGTGTGTGTGTGTGTGTGTGTGTGTGTGTGTGTGTGTGTGTATATAGGGTTGGGTTCAAATGAGAACCCGTCATTATATGTGAACCTAGGGACTCATCTTGACCATTAGATTGGATAATCTTGATGGTTGAGATCATGACATGTCAGCATGGTAATAATATAAAAAATGCATTAATTAATTAAAAGGGTATTATGGACATATATCAACGTTTACAAAGAGCACTATATTGTTCTTTAGAAAGCACAAATAGATTAATAAAAAAAATACTACGATTGTGTACAAAAAGCATCGCAAATTTCGTCTATAAACCGCAAAGTCAAAAATTTGAAATAAAACTCAAATTTTCAACAAACCATAACTTTTTCAATTTTTATTCGTTTTAAATGAAATATATATCAAATTAATCACATTCTCAAGATCTACGATTTAAGATACATATTGCATATTTTAAGACGTAAAAAAATATATATATAATTAAATTAAAAAATTTGGATAGTAAAAGTATCGCACATGACTAATTTTAGCACTACAGTGCTGTATAAAAAGCACAATGAATCTGGACATAATTGCACTATGCAATATTAGGAGTGATTTTTCTTATATTGTTACGGTGCTTTTGAACTACACTAAACACTGCTTTTTTTGAATGAAAAAATAATCGGCCCAAACGAAAAAATCACCGTCACCGATTCAAACCCCACGTTCAACACCACCGCCGTCCGATTCAAACCACCACCGGAGGCACCTCAACACCGCCTGACTGGAACCCAACACCAACCCACGAGAACCGGTCCGAGTCCGCCTCGTCGACGCCCCACAGCTGCCACCGGCCCAAGTAAATCACAAGAACCTTAACATCATAAGTATCACCCAATTAGTTTTTTAACCAACATGACATCAATTTAATCTTAAAATCACATGAACTCTTAACACCATGAGTTTAGTGCGCCCTACAATAACAGGTAAAAGGAATTTTTATCCGACTGAACGGTTATTGCTATATCCATTCTTCAACTTTAAATTAACATCTACCAAAATGGATTAATTACCTTGATACAATACAGTTATTCGTTTGATATCATATCGGATTCAAACAACATTTGTGCTGACAAAAATTATTCCTTATTTATTGTTATCAATATCTCCAAAGTCCGTTTTAAATACTTACATAATGGCATCTCGTTGACCGCCATCTCATTGACCGCCCATTTGTATCAACTGCAACGGAGATTTCAGCAACCCATGATAAGAATCAAAGTAAAGATTCAATCGGCGATTCCGACCCAGTCCGTCGCCGCCGTCATTTTCAGAGGAGGCGGAGCGGCGCCCGCACCTTCTGACCACCGCCTCGCCGAGGGTGTACTTCAGCGCAGCCGTTTCCTCGCCTCCGCCGCTGCCAAACGCCGCCACCATCTCGCTAGTTCGCTGGGCCGCTGCCGTCGACAATCAGGCGACTCTTCCTGCGAATATGGAGAAGAAAAATCGCCCGGGCCTAGGGAAATCGCCCACGCGTTTCCGTCACTAGGAACCACCTTCCATAACCAGTTCATCACCATCGGAGAAGGGGTATGATTCGCCCGCCGATTGGGGGAGAGATAGGGATGAGCGGCCGAATTGGGGGAGAGAGGGAGAGATAGGGTTTGGGGTAGAGACGGGGGTTTGGGATTTAATTTGATTAAGAGAATTATGTAAATTTACATAAACAACCTTGTCCTTCCATATATATAATTTAATGAATTTAAAAAATAGAAAGAATCTGGTCCACACATATTATTAGATCTAAGGTCAGGATTGCCCCAGGTTCACATATATTGATGGGGTTCTCATTTGAACTCAATCCTATACATACATATATATATATATGCGCTGACGGTCATGGCCGTCAGGATATAATTTTTAATTAAAAATAATAATAATATATACGCTGATGGGCAAGGCCGTAAGCATATAAGTTCGCTAATCCTGACGGTCAATGACCGTCAGGATTTTAACCTAAAAATTGGGACCAGCTCCTTCCCCGCCTCACTCTGTCCAGAACTCAAAAAAAAAAAATGCTCCAAAGCCCAGCTCCTTCCCCGTCCCTGCTCTGCGCCGTCCGCCCGCCGTGAAGATCGTGGCCGTTGCTCGAAGGTCGAGCCTCCACTGCCGCCGCGCCGCTCCAAAGCCCAGCCTCGACCGTCGCCGCGCCTCTCCAAGGCGTAGCCTCCACCGCCGCCGCGCCTGGCCAAGGCCCAGCCGCCACTTTTCGCCGCCGATCCAAGGTCCAACCACCACCGCCTGCTCCCTTGCCGCTGCTCCAAGGTAATTTTTTTTAAATTTTAATTTTATATTTTTGTATATTTTCTTGTATATTTGTATATTTTTTAATATACTTGTTTTTTATTAATTATTATATAATTAGTTTTAAAYGTTAGGGTTTAGTGTTTGTTTAGAGATTAGGGTTGAAATTTGGGTTAATTAAGAATTAATTATAAAATTAGGGCTAAAGTATGAATTTAATATGAGTTAATTAGGGGATAATTATATAATTATTCTTCAATTAGGGTTTAATTTAAGTTTAATTTGAAATTAGGGTTTCATTTAGGGTATAAATTAAAATTATATAATAATTTAGGGTATAATTTATAATTCTAGTTTAATTAAGGTTTAATTTTAAATTAGGGTTTCATTTAGTATAAATTAAAATTATGTAATAATTTAGGGTATAATTTATAATTATAGTTTAATTTAGGTTTAATTTGAAATTAGGGTTTCATTTAGTGTATAGATTAATATTATGTAATAATTTAGGGTATAATTTATAATTATAGTTTAAAAATCTATTTTTCTTTAAAATGAAAATCTATTTTTTTTTAAATAAAAATCTATTTTTTTATAAAATAAAAATCTGAAATTAAGATTTAATTTAGGTTTAATTTGAAATTAGGGTTTAATTTAGGAATAATCACCTAATTAGGGTTTAATTTAGGGATAATCACATAATTGGGGTTCAAATTATGAATAATTATATAATTAGGGTTAAATTTAGGAAAACCCATATAATTAGAGTTCTATTTACGAATAATTATATAATTGGGGTTCAATTTAGGAATAATCACATAATCAGGGTTCAATTTATGATTAGTTATATACTTAGGGCTCAATTTAGGAATAATTTAGTAATTAGGGTTAAATTTAGAAATAATCACCAAATTAGGGTTCAATTTAGGAATAATTAATCTTGGGTAGATTCTGGAGTAGAAGTGTTTATAAAGAGCGCATACAGCATTCATACAGAGATTGTCCTCCTCAAACACCCTCCCCATGTCGGCTCCAAACATCTATAATTTAGCAGTAGATACAGTCGATAAAGGCGTCTTTTTTAGTGACCATACTAGCAAGGAGTCGTTTTATTTTTGGAGCAGACATGGTGAGGGTGGTCGAGGAAAACGATGACCTGTATTCGAATGTTGTGTGGCTCTTTATAGACAACACGTGTCTACTTCAGAATCTACCTAGTTAGAAGCAATCTTGTATCATAATTACCTAATTAGGGTTCAAATAATTTTAATATAAATTGTAGTTAATCATTCTATTTTTATTTAAATTTCAAAATAAGTTTATAGTTTTTAAATTAAATTAGAGTTTAATTTTGAAATAATTAGTTTATTTTCTAGTTAATCATTGTATTAACTTAGATTATTAGGATTTGCTTTTAAATTTAGATAAACTTTAGGGGCAAATTATATTGTGATATAGGCCGTGGTGATCGGATGGGGTTTAATTTTGTTTATATATATTATTGTCATTGGTGTTGTTGGTTGTATACCGTCGGATGTTGACGTGGGTTACGGCGCCGGCAGGGAGGTGTTGTCCCTCCAATAGCGGGGTTTCAATTTTTTTTTTCTAAAAACGTGATAGGGTGTCACGTGATTTTATTTAGATTTTCAAAATATTTTAAAAAAATGTGACGGTGGTAATTACTGATTTGGAACCTTGGCGAAGTGACGCGATACATATAGATCACTTGTTTGAGAATTAATATCAAATAGAAAAAATTTGAAACTAAGTTTTGAATTATTCCAATATTCCTTAAACCCGTTTGAGATTTAGTATCAAATATAGAGTTTGATACTAAATTTCGAATTGTCCAAGTTTTGGACAGTTTGAGAATGTGACTTATCTTATGTGTATGGTTATCTTATGTGTATGTTTTTTCTTTTTTTTTGAAATTTCGATTTTTGCATCTCTCTAATTGTTCTCGGGTGCACTGAAATATAGGTGCACTACGAGAACTGAGGGGAGATGCTACCGAAATTTTGAATCTAAGAAAAATGCATATTTTAAGATAATACATACTACTAAATGTCACGTTCTTAAATGGGATAGAAGCCTTAACAATTATAACTTGAATTACTCATTCTTCTCGTAATGCTGCCGAAATTTTACCACCTTCTTTAATTCTAGAACACGCTTAACACTCAAAAATCTTAGGATGGTTGATGATCGTAGTTGGATGTACAAACGGAATATTTTTGGATTTCTAAATCCGGCGTTCGTGGCCGGTGTAGATAGTTTCGTACAATTTGCACTCACGTATGATTCTGCAGAGAGGGACGGTGATAAACTAAAATGCCCTTGCCCACGAACTAAGTGTAGGAACTCTAGTTATAGGTCTATCGATGAGATAAAATTTCACATCGGTACCAAAGGGTTCATTGCTGATTATTACATTTGGACTCATCACGGGAAAACAGATCACGTCTCATCGCTTGCTGATATTGAAGTCGGGGGATCATCATCAAATGCGTAAGTCGATATGGTGCAAGATGCTGTCGGTCCCAATTTTGATATGAATGACATTGAGTTGGATGAATCACCTAATCCCGAGGCGAAGAAATTCTGCGATATTCTGAAAGTTGCAAAAAAACCTCTGTATCCCGGCTGCGAGAAACACAATTGGTTGTCTTGCCCGTCTTATGAATTTAAAATCGGAGCATGGCATTTCTCAAAAATGTTATGATCAATTTATTGATTTAATCAAAGAGATCGTGCCAGAAGACAACAATGTTGCAGATAACTTCTACGAAAGGAAGAAGTTGTTGAGAGGTATAGGGTTACTGGTAGAGAAATCAAAGCTCGATCGACGGTGGATTATATCGAGCCTCGCGTGCCTGAACAACAGTCATTCCAAGAAGATGTTGTAGAAACATTTCCTGCAATACAATTGGAGGATGTCGACTTCCAATTAAACGACCCTCTCAATCACGAAAACGACGAGTCGGTCAATGATAATTTAGAAGAGTCAGAAAGCGATGAACTAGATTTAACTGAAGAAGACGAAGAAAGTTACGAAGATGAGTCTGAAAGTTAGGGTTGAGATTTAAAGATTTTATGAGTGTTAACGATAATCTGAACAATCATATATATACACACACACACACATATATATATATAATTATATAATTAATTTTATTTATTAATAAAACTATGTTGTATGTTAGATGCCTGGCAGGGGTCCTCATAATCGTCGGATTTCTCTCGGCTCATCGTCCTCGGGACCCCATGAGGATGATGCCACCGACATGGATTTCGATGATACTGTTCCACCTATCCCATATGATGAGGCGGGGAGCACACACGGTATAGAGGTCAGGACTACCGGAATCGAGGAAGTCGTGATCGGAAATAAGTACGTAACATTTTAATTAGTTTTGTGATATGTCAATATATAATTTAATTATTTGACATATATTGAAATAAACTTATTAATTTTTAGGTTATGAAGCCCGTCGAAGGACTTTCTGACCTATTTGAGGACTGTACACGAGTCCCGTATCCACCCAGCAGGGTGGAAATTCGAGCACATCCCGAACAGTTATCGTCAGACGTGGTGGCCTCGTTTTAGGGTAGTTTTGTTTATTTATTTTGACCTGTGTTAAGTAAATTGATTAATTATTTTGTGTAATTATATTTCTTTTGTAGGGATTGGTGTGGTGGGACAGGAGTATATTCGACGAGAATGCCATCAAGACGGCATTCTATAACGCGATACGAGAGTCTTATAAGAGTCGTATATACGAGTGGAGGAAGGCGTATTGATTGAATGGGACGATACCTTCCTGCGTAGGGGAGTTGATTTGGAATAGATGGCTGGTGGAGTCTCAGCGGCCTGAGGAGGTGGAGAAGTCTGAGAAGGCTAAACTGAACAGAATGAGTGAGCCCGGAGGCCCTTCGACCGGTATAGCGAAGCACCGAGGTGGGTCTATGTCGGCAAATCGACAGGCGGTCGAGATTGTAAGTCGATAATAATATTTTAAGTTATTAATTATATTATTAAACATGTATAACTTTATGTTTTAATTAATTCTTTATATTAAATATTGTAAATGTATCTTTATATACAGGCTGCGCAGACGAGTACGCAACCCAGTAACTACGAGCTTCTGCTGAGGTATCATCAAAATCCCGACGGCACATTTACGAATCCCAAAGCCCAAAGGATAGCTGTAAGTTTATATATTATATATATATCTGATTTATTGTAAAATTTGATAAAAGTTGTTTAGTAATAATAGCTGAAAATTTTGATATCAGGAGGACTATGGGAGGGCTTTGGAAGAGAGGCGTGCTGCGTCGTCTGATGATAGCAGCCCTCATATAGACCCGAACGAGATCTACCTACAGGTTGTCGGGAATAGGAAGAGTCGACACTATGGCCTTAGATGCTTCGGGAAGACTCAGAAGGGCTGCAGTACTTCTTCCACCTCCACCATCGATGTTCGTCAGCTGTAGACGCAGGTGCAGTCCCAGCAGGAGCAGCTTGAGCAGTTTCAGCGGATCCGCGAGGAGCAGGAGCATTCCTAGTTGACGCTCCATCATCAGATTGAAGAAGTTGTTGCCCTGGCCATGTCTCGTCGGCCTCCTACTCAGCCTCCCTCTGATCCGACATTCGATGGTGGTCATAGTTAGATATATGGATGGATAATTCAGGATCTTTTTTATACATTCGATGGATGAATTGATTTTTAGTTATTGGATGATTTGTTTTGATTTTTAATTAGTGGATACTTTATTTATATTATCTAAAATTTATTTATTATTATTTTTAATTTAATTATTAATTAATATATCAGAAATTTTAATAATAAACTTTTTGACGAAAATCCTGGCGGCAGAACCGCCAGTAATGCTGACGGCCACACCCGCCAGGACAACATTAGCTATTCCTGCCGGGTGTACCCGCTGGGAATGCTGACGCCACACCCGCCAGGAAAGCATCCGATATTCCTGGCGGGGAGACCCGCCAGGAATACTGACGGCCATATCCTGGCGGGATTGGCCGTCAAGGAATCCGCCAGGAATTCTGGCGAAAAATTTTTCCGTCAGGATGCTGGAATCCTAACCACAAAAAATGCTGGCAGCCATTATCCGTGAGTAGGCCGTCAGTATTCTATATACTGGACAGATTTGGCCGTCAGCACTGCCAAATTTATTTTTTGTAGTGCTTTATATTGTCATTAAACATAATTACTCCAATTTGGACCCCCTGCATGAAGTATTAATTTTCAAATTTTGTTTGAAATCGTTATATTTACATAAAAGTACAGTATATACTTACTTCATCATCGATCATTATCATCTTTTGAATTCTAGTAGAAGGATTTTGTCCGTAACATATTTTCGAACCAATTCGTAAAGTTCTCAATCGTACCATGAATGATTTTTGGTTAATCTCTAAAAGTTTTATCGAAACTTCTGAATAATTCAGGCATGATGCGTATGAATTCCTGCATTTATTGTATTTAATCAAAGCCACCAAATAATTAGAAAACCAATCATATATACCATTATAATTTTGATTGAAAAAATAGATATTATATATATAATAGATATAATAGATATTTTAATTATATATTTTATATCTATTCATATGATATATATCTTGTAATCAATTTTGATTATTATTTTGATATATAATTTAATTATATGTTTTATATCTATTCATATGATATATATCTTGTAATCAATCTTGTAATCTATTTTTTGATTATATCTATTGTTATTGTTTTAAACATATTGAGCTTTTGTTATTGTTATTAGGAAAAAAAATTATTTATCCATAATTCGTGCTCAGAGGTGTTATACTTTTGTAGTATGCTTGTTAAATAATGGAGGAAGAATTTTCTTCCGACACTTTTTGGCAATCATGTTTTACATCTTTCTCATCACTGTACAAATTTAATTTGTTGATTATTACGATTTCTTTTGGCCAATTGTTGATCATTATTGTATTATTAGTATACTTTGGTGATGAAATTGTTAATGCATTTTTTTTTCCCAATAACAATAGCAAAAGCTCAATATGTTTCAAAAACAATCATCATCTGATCGAAAATACTAAAATCCCTTTAAATGCACTTAAAGATTACGACCGACCAATGACAACAGCCAAAAAATTAAAAAAGGAAATTACAGTTAGAGATATTGGTTTCTAGTAAAATGACACCCAACTTGCAATAGAAAATACCAAAGTTCCATCAAGGGATATGTACAAAAAGAAAATTAATTCCTAAAATCTAGCGCTAATCTCTTGTCAACAATTTGTTTCCCTGGAAAGAAATGGAAGAAATAAATGTTAGACATTATACATAAGATGACGATATAATAAATATATGAAGATTAGTTATACCTGAATTTAAAACTTGATTGTACACCATCTAAGTTGCATCGACACGGACACGGACACGGGACACGACACGACTCGAAAACGAGAACATGTTTATTTTTAAAAATATAGGACACGACACTGCTCAAACACGTTTATAATATAAATAATTATTAATATATTTATTTCCTATCAATATTAAAATAATAATTTTTATTTCTAATAAATCATCTAAAATAATTAGAAAACTCATTCACAATAATTTACAAAACCCCAAATAAAATAAAAAATGATATTGAATTAAAAAAATTAAAAATATAAAATTTTGAAAAAAAAATGAAAAAACGTGTCGTGGCCGTTGTCCCCCTATTGCCCCGCCGTGTCCGCGCCGTGTCCCCTGTCAAAAATAAAAAAAAAAAAAAGAAAGAAAAAAATAGGACACGCATCCGGAGTCCCCGGAGTGTCCGGACTCGTCCCGGGGGTCAAAAATGAAGTGTCCGTGCCATCATAGTACACCACGTTTGTGGTTCTCCCATTTCCTCTAACATCTATAATGTTTGGTTTAATCAAAATTTTTATTGTAGATATCGAAGTTCCTCGAGAGAGCGCAACGTATAATTGACCGTGAGAAAATACCGGCTCAGGCAAATAGACACCAACATTTGGGATTGTTTGGCCTTGAGATTTATTGATAGTCATCGCGAAACAAAGTCTAACTGGGAATTGTTTGCGTCTGAATTGAAACGGGTAACCCTCATTTTCGATATCACTACTAATATATATGAATTATACTTGGATGAAAATTGTGAATCTTAATTCTAGTTTATTGCGAAAAAAATAAACCGGACAAAAAAAAAGGTCCTTATTAATTATGGTCTCTTAGATGAATTTCAGTTTTCATTAGATTAATTATTTTATTTAATTTTCTTATACATATTTCATACACTACTAATATATAGGAATTATTGTGGTCTCTTAGATGAATTTCAATTTTCATTAGATTAATTATTTTATTTTATTTTCTTATACAGACTTGATACACTACTAATATATAGAAATAAATTCATTTTATTAGAATATATATAGTTACGGTTTTAATGGATTTGGAGTGTGTATATATATAAAGCATTAATAGATTTTTGATATTGCAAAATAATATCACTTATTTAAATAATCTCTAGTCTTTTTATAATAAATTAATTAGTTAATTACTTAGCAACATAGAGTTCTCATTGTGTCCAAACTCTTTGCCACAAAACACATGAAAAATCCGAATATAAGAATATAGTCTTTTTCAATTTTAATATTTTATATGAATCTCAATTTAATTAGATAACTGCTTAAACTTCTTTTATTAGAATATATATAATTACTATTTTACCATTAAAAATATACAAATATAGGGTTATTTTTGGTGACTCAAATTTTTACAAAAACATTCGTACTTTTAGAATAGAGAAGAAGAAGATAATAATAAATAATATAGATAGATAGAATATAGAAGATAGATAGATATAGATAGATTATTGTTATTGCTATTATTATTGTTGTTATTATTATTATAAGAGGAAAAAACTTTTGATTTAGTTGCGCCTTACATTTTTTCCATATCTGTTTCGAATACCAATTTGGCAAGAAACAAACAACCATGATTCCTCAATTTCCAAACTATCACTAATATTTTCAGAATGAACAATAAAATACTATTTTATGAGAAGAAGAGTAACTTGAATCCACGACAGCCAGCTGAGGTTAGTTTCAATGCTGCCTAGATGTGAAAAGCAGGAATAGCTGCCAAAATAAATCTATACGATCCATTAAGGAGCCAGTTATCCAATCAAGCCATATTATTCTGCCAACTATAATGCACTACAATGTTCACCCCAAGCTGATTGAATTGTTTCGGTAATTAGGGATCAAATTCATTTCAAGAATATATGTAATAGAGAAAATAGCTCAAAATTACTGATAAAACACTTTCCAAATTTTATTTTTAATAAAATTGTAGTGATTATTACCTATTCAATAAAATTGAACTACTTAAAATCGAACACCATTCAATAAAAATTGCCAACCAAAAATAAAAAATGAGAAATCCATAAACCATTCAACAATGTGAGAAATATTTCATCACTATTTCATGAGAAGAATAGTAACTTGAAACTCAGTACAGTACCACATCAGACAATATAGCAGAGAAAACAAACATCATTTGATTATTTTATCTTCTACCAATCGTTTATTTAACTCCAGATTCAAAAGAAGAGAAAATGAGTACTAATTATTTTAGAGATACGGAGTCCAAATGACTTACCATATTGACATTTCCACCTCCATTTTGCATGATTTACACACCAAGTTCTTTGGCTCGTTGAATTTTACTCAAAGTACTTGGAGCCCACTTTTGAAACATTTTAAAAACAGTAGAACTGTGTTCCTTCACGTCGAGCGAGTCAAGCAGCAACTCTAACGTAAATGAATCTGGTGAGAATCCTTTAGCATCCATTTCCTCGAGAAACTTTGAGGCGACTTCATATTTGCCCCCTTTTAGATTTCCCCGGACAATTACATTATACGTAATTTCATTCGGTGACAAATTTGCCTCCTCCATCCTCTGAAAAAGATCTTGAGCTTCATCCAGTAGCCCATTTTGACAACATCCTTTAATCATGATAGTGTAGGTCACCACGTTAGGTTCCAATCCTTTAGAAGCAAGATCACTGAAAATAATACGAGCCTGATCAAGATTCTTAGCTTCACACAAACCATCCATAACGATATTGTAGTAAGAAATATGAAGATGATGTTCTCCTCCTTTGTTCTCTAATTCATCCAACAACAACAATGCTCGTTCAACTCGGTCATTTCTACACAATCCATCCAACATGTTACAGTAAGTGTAGAAGTCTGGTTTCAAGCCAACAGCTTGCAACTCGTCAAAAATCTCTAATGCTTCAGAACATCTGCCTCCACAGAACAAACCCTGCAATACAGTGTTATATGTAGCCACATCAGGCTTGAGCAGCCCTTTACGAGGCATCTCACGGAACATATGCATAGCTTCATCTATCTTTTTTTTCTTGCAATATCCATTGATCAAGATGTTATAACTCCAAACATCAGGTGCAATGTTCATGCTAGCCATAGAATCAAAAACACTCCTCGCTTCATCCATGCGTCCTTGAAGACAATATCCATCCATCAATGAGTTGTAAGTGACTACATTAGGATTCACATTTTGCTGCTTCATGATTTGGAGCACATCTTCTGCTTCATCCACCAATCCTTCTTTGCATAAAGCATCAACCAAGGTACTAAATGTCAGGACATTAGGATATATTTTGTGGTTTATCATCTTCTTTAATACTATTTTCGCATCCCTCCAAAGACTCCATTTACATAAACCACATATCAAAGCATTGTAAGTGACAACATTAGGCGTGATGTCTTTCTCAGACATCTCATCGAAAAGCTTCAAGGCAGAGTCTATCATTTTGTCCTTACATAGACTGTCAATAACCATACTATATATATGGGTATCGGGTTTACAACCCCTCCCTTTCTCCATTACTCTGAGCAGCTCTATGGCCATCGGAGTGTTACCTGCCTTGCAAAGCCCATCAATCACAGTCCCATAGGTAACGACATCTAACTCACAAAGCCCTTCTCTAACCATCTTCCTAAACAATTCTTGTGCCTCATTAACCTTGTTTTCTCGAAACAAACCCTTCAATAAGGTGTTAAAGGTAATTGCATTAGGAACACAGCCACGCTTGAAGAACCAACCCAGAATGGAAAACCCGTAATCAACCCGGTCAGAAAGGCAATAACAGTTAAGAGCAATAGTCATGGTATATTCATCAACTGGAACCCCCAAATTGCAGATATCTTTGAAAAGATAAATGGCAGCAGAATACTCTTTCAAAATGACGACACGCGAGAGCAATTGGGTGAATGGAATCACGCCAGGAAGAGGACTCATTCTGGACATATTCTCATATAAAAATAGAGCGTCATCCAACCCTTTAATATTCCCCAGCGCAAGCTTCATTTTATCACGGGAATTGCAATTCGAAATAGATTTTGTACGGAAATAACGAGAGATGGAGAGCGAAAGAAAAGGGGTTTTAGAGAAGAAAATGGACTCACCTGACTCATGGCGTCTTAAGGAAGAAGTGAGAAATTGCCGTATGAAAAAGCCCTTGATCTTCATATTTTTTTACTTTCAGAAAACCTAGCTAGCAGAAGGGCAAAGAAGAGAAAGAAAAGGTTCCGCCCTCACTTTATTGAGTATACATTTTTTTTTTTAAATGTTCTTCTAAAACCATCCACCATATAATTTGAATACATTCATAACCCAAAGAAGAAATACTTTTGAGAGCTTTTCTACGTACAAGTACTCGTTGTACTTATTTGTCGACATGTATCTTTTGAATGAATGCCACGTATCATAAATAAAATTATGTTAATTAATTTAAATATCAATATTAATTTGTTATTCTTTAGAATGCCCTTTTGTATGTTTAATTATTTAAAGAAATGAACAAATATTTTTTAATTTATTACAAAATACCCTAAAAGTTATTAACCATAATACACACACCAAATCATAAATATACTTTACAAAAAAACCGTAACTAATCATAAAATCCAATTAATCTTAATACCAAAAATCATAAAACCTAACTAAACCTAAACACGAAATCATAAAATCATAAATTTAGTTGCTAAATACCGTTGGTCGCGGGTTTTAACTGTTTGAGGCATAACTGGTAGATATAGGTTAGATTTAGGCTAGTCGATTGATTGCTACGTGTTCTTGTATTATGCTTCTTGCTTTTGTTTAAGTGTTAAACTGCTGTTTTATTTCTGTTGCATACGTTTTAGTAGTTTTTTGCTATCGACTGTCCACGCACGCCAAACCTTCATGCCCGGGCCGCTCAGCACCATGTGGGGTCTTGAGAGGCGTGAGTTGTCGATCTCGTGCTAAGGTCACCAACCGACTTATGTAATAAGTTAGTAAGTGCACCGACGAGCTTCCGTGGTGATCTTATCAATCCAACGATTGATCGTCTCAGTGACTTGCGTGCTTCGTGTGATCTGTTGTTTAAGTTAATTGCTTCGTGTTCGCACTCTTCTGTCATTTGTTGTTGTGTTGCATGTGTGTAACTTGCTGTCGAGTGTCGTCTTATTTTTTAAAAACTTTTGTATTTTTCAAAAATATCATCGACGTCTGCTTTTAACTTACCTCCGTTTAATGGTAAAACAGATTTTTCCATTTGGCAACAGAAAATGAAAGGGATTTTAATTCAGCAAAAGGTTTTCAAAGCGATAAGTGGTTTTTCGGGAGAAATTAAAGAAATAAAATCTTGAAATGGATGAGTATGCTTACTCTTCGATTATTTTAAGCTTGTCTGATTCTGTTTTGCGAAAAGTTGGTAAACTTGATACGGCAAAAGAGTTATGGGAAAAAACTTCAGGAGTTATATACCGAAACTTCTTTGCCAAACAAGTTGTTTTTACTTGAAAAAAAAATCCGCTTTAAATTTGATTTATCTCGGGACGTTGATGATAATCTTGATGAGTTTACCAAACTTGTGAAAGATATTAAACAAACCGGAGATAAACATATTGATGATTGCACTCCTATTGTTCTCTTAAATGCTATTCCTGACTCTTACTCTGATGTTAAATCTTACATAAAGTATGATCGGGATCATGTGAGTCTTGAAACTATTGTTAATGGTCTAAAAAGCAAGGAATTAAATTTTAATAATAATAGAGGGTGTAGGAGTTTCGGTGAGATTAATTTAGTTAGAGGAAGGTCTCGAAGCCATTTTCAAAATCAGAAATCTTCCTCTGACCAAAATAACCAAACTCTTTACAAAAAGAAAGGCAAAAGCAAGTCTAGGTCTCAGTCTAGGACTAAGAACCGAAAGTGTTATAATTATGATGAAACGGGTCATTATATTCGTGAATGTCCTCTGCCAAAGAAAAACAAAATTCAGAATTTCAAAAACCAGCCGAATGACCAGGCTAATATGGCTTCGAGTAGTGAAAATAATGGTGATGTCATTATGGTCATTGAAAATGTTGATGTTGTGAATTTTGTGTCGTCGTTTTCTGCATGCGAAAATGAGTGGCTTGTTGATTTTGCTTGCACATTTCATATGACTCCATTTATAAAATTATTTTTAAATTATAAGAAAGTGTCGCATGGGTAATGCGAAAAAGTGTCAAGTTGCTGGTGTCGGTGACGTCTGTTTGAAATTTGATTCCGGTTATGGTGTGACTTTGAAAAATGTTAAACATGTGCCCGATTTATGCAATAATTTGATTTCATGTGCTGCATTGGAAGATGATGGGTTAGAGGGTCGTTGGGGGAAGGGTTTGATAAAAATTTTGAAAGGGTCTCTTGTGATTTTCAAAGCTGTCAAGCGTAACAATTTGTATGTTTGTGTTGCTGAGTCTAATACTGTTGCAAACTCTGTAAATATTGTCCAAGTGGACAAAACTGATTTGTGGCATAAACGGTTAGGACATATAAGTGGTAAGGGTCTTGAGATTCTGCATAAATCTGGTTGTTTTGGTAATGATAAACTATCCTGTATGCCATTTTGTGACTCTTGCGTGTTAGGAAAGCAGTCCCAATAGGTCTTAAAGCACTTAAATACTTGAATATTTGCATGTTGATGTGTGGGGTCCAGATAGAGGACCCACCCAAGGTGAAAGTAGTTATTTCTTATCTGTGATTGATGATTTTTCTAGAAAAGTTTGGGTTTTTCTTTTAAAACAAAAATCTGATGTGTTTGAAAAATTCAAGTCTTGGAAAACTTTAATTGAGAATCAAACTGGTAAGAAAATCAAAATTTTTCGAACGGACAATGGATTTAAATTTTGCAACACTTTATATGATAAATTATGTGTTGCTTCTGGTATTCAAAGACACAGAACTATTCTGTAAACGGGGTTGCGGAATGTATGAATCGAACTTTACTTGAAAGAGTTAGATGTATGCTTGCATGTTCCGGTCTTTCTAAAAAGTTTTAGGTTGAAGCCATTTTGAATGCTGCTTATTTGATAAATAGATCCCCTTCTGTGCCTTTGAATGGTAAGTGTCCTGAGCATGTGTGGTCCGGTCGTGAGATTGATTTTTTGAATTTAAAAGCTTTTAGTTGTGCTGCGTTTGTTCATCAAAAGGGTAATAAACTTGAACCTCAGTCGAAAAAATATGTTTTTCTAGATTATCCCGAGGGTCTCAAATGGTATAGATTGTGGCTTAAGAGTGAACCCGATTTTAAGGTCGTGATTAGTCGTGGTGTGACTTTTAATGAATCTGAGTTTCCTTGTCTGTCCGTTCCTATGCCTGTTCATGAATCTGATACGGCTCCGAGTAAGGTGGAGCAATCACCTAGTTTAATTAATTCTGATAATATGCATGTTGAAACTTCAACTGATTTACATGTTGATTTGCCTGATTTAATTGCTGAAAATGTTAATGATACTACTGTCTTGATATGCCTAGTGATAATATGCCTGGAAATGAGTTTTTAGAAGGTTATCAACTTGCTAGAGATAGGGTCAGAAGGAACATTGTTAATCGACCTTCTAAATTTAATGATTATCATATGGCTTCCTTTGCTTGTAGTGCGTTTGATTCAATTGATAGTAGTGAACCTAAATCCTATGACGATGCTTTGAAATTTGTGCATTCTGTTGAATGGTTAAATGGTATGAATGAGAAAATGAATTCATTGCATGTTAACAATACGTGGATTCTTGTGCCAAAACCTGATAATTTCTCTGTTGTTGATTGCAAATGGTTGTTTAAGGTCAAGGATGAATGTAAGTCTGTTAGGTTTAAAGCTCATTTAGTTGCTAAGGGATTTACTCAAATGGAGGGAATAGATTATACCGAAGTCTTTGCTCCTGTTGTGAAGTTTACTACTGTTAGAATCATGCTTGCGTTATGTGCTCAGTTTAATTGGGAGTTAAAACAAATGGACGTTAAGACTGCGTTTTTGCATGGTGATCTGAATGAAAAAATATATATGCACCAACCTGATGGTTTTGTTGATAAATCGAAGTCTGATCATGTATGTTTGCTTAAGAAGTCCTTGTATGGTTTGAAATAATCTCCTAGACAATGGAACAAGAAATTTGACGAGTGCGTGCTTTCTTTAAAATTTCGAAGAAGTTCGTTTGATACTTGCTTGTATTTTAAAGTTGATGCTAAGGTGCCTATTTTTTTGTTGATATATGTTGATGACATGCTGTTAATTAGCTCTTGCATTAAGTCTATCAAGCATGTGCAAAATTTTCTAAGTGCTAAATTTGACATGAGGTATTTAGGAGATGCAAAAAGAATTCTTGGCATGAACATTGTTAGAGATAGGAAATGTTCGACTATCTTTCTGAATCAGATTTTGTATGTTGAGAAGATTTTGAGTAAATTCTTTATGTCGGATGCCCAACCGGTTAATGTTCCTCTTGCTAGTCATTTCCTGCTTAGTAAAAAAAAGTCTCCCATTCATGAAGAAGATATTGAATACATGAAGAATTCGCTTTATGCTAGTGCTATAGGCTCTGTTATGTATTTGATGGTTAGTACTAGGCCCGATATTGCTTATTCTGTGAGTTGCTTGAGTAGGTATATGTCTGACCCTGGTGAGGTTCATTGGGAAGCTGTTAAATGGTTGCTCCATTATTTAAAACACTCTGTTAATCATGGTCTGAAGTTTTCTAAGTCTGAAAATTGTGTTTTGAAAGGATATGTGGATTCTAATTATGCTAATGATAGGGACAATAGAAAATCGACTACGTCTTATGTGTTTACCTTATGTGGCTCGTGTATTAGTTGAAAATCGTAGTTACAACGTGTGGTTGACTTGTCGGTTACCGAAGCTAAATATGTTGCGATTACTGAGGCGTTCAAAGAGGCCATATGGCTAAAAGGTTTGCTTTTTGAAATTTGTATTCTTGAAGGTGATGTCGTAGTATTTTCTGATAGCCAGTCCGCTATCCAATTGGCTAAGAATCATATTTTTTATGATTGAACTAAACACATTGATGTGAAATACCACTTCGTCCGAGATGTGGTTGCAAAAGGTATAGTTCTTCTTGAAAAAATTCCTTCTGAATCGAATCCTGCTGATATAGGAACCAAGTGTTTGCCCGTTGAGAAGTTTGAATCTTTCCTTGAAACCCTGAGTTTTGATTCCTGTGATTAGGTTATCTTTTGGGTTTGTGTTTCTTCCCTGTTACTAACTTTGTGTTGAGAACAGGTACGTTAGAGATGGCAAAAAGGTGAAAAAAAAAGGGGGGGGTGGCATACGGCGATGATGAAATCCAAAGGCCACCCTAAGCAGTAAAACGACATTGGGCCAAGGTGGAGATTGTTATAATACTGGACCAAGTCACATGTCCCTGATTAATCCCGGCCCATTACTGCAGCCCACCCTGGTAGCCCAAGACGATGACCCATTTCAACCGAGTCGGGCGCTCCGGATCCACCGTGTGACTTAATCTTGACCGCCCATTTTAGGTCTTGCATCTGGACCGTTGATCACCCGTATATCCCCTTAACCCGAAACCATCTTTGCTCTCTCTCTCTCTCTCTCTCTCTCTCTCTCTCTCTCTCTCTCTCTCTCTCTCTCTCTCCGTAATCGATCTTTCTCTCTCCCGTTCTTTTGTCTTCATCCCTCTCTGGTTATTTCTCCTTCTTGCCGGAGAAATCAGAACCTGTTAGTGAAGATAGCGTGAACCGTTTGAGAGTGAGATTCGTATGAGAGTGGTGCTGGGGGTTAGGGTCAACGGGGATCTCCAGAGTGCCGCCTTGGGTCTCCGTCTGAGGGGTTACTAGGTGTGCCGGTGGTGGTTTAGAATTCCGGGAAGCTTGCCGGTTTTACTGCGTGTACAAAGGGGCTGTGTTATTGTAGATCTGAGCTAGGGCTTTTCCAAATCTACAATCAGCCCCTTATTCCGGTACACGAGAATTGGGTTCTCGTTCCTCATTATTTTATCGGTTTCCTTTGTTTGGTTTCTTTCTTGTTTAACAGCTTATTGTTCGTTTTCTACTGATTGTGGTTTCTGTGTTTCAGGGTTGCTGTAGCTTGTTCGGGCCGGGCCGCTGGGTCAGTTGATGGACCGGGCTGGAGTGGGGTGCATTACGGAGGAGTTGCTGCTGCGGGCCTAATGCTAACAAGATTCGTCGCTGGGCTCATTACGGACAGCAGCAAATTGTTGTCCGGGCCTTTAAGAACAAAATCGACAATAAAGAAGAAAAAGGACAAAACTACCCTTCGTGTTCCGCTGCGCGTAACCAGAATTGATCAACCATGCGTCATCGACGGTCGACGATACCCAACACTGAGCATATATAAATAAATATACCTCCTAAATGACACAACAATCTTGATTCATGCCTTTCTCGCTCTCTTTGAGAAAACGGAAGCCAAATTTCTCGTCCCGTCGATGTTGACAATGCAGATGTTCGAAGGCGGCGACGGCAGTGTCAGAATCGAAATGGATGGACAGGCGGCGGCGATCGAAGAGCGTCGAGTTGGCGGTGGAGGTGAAGATCAGGGTGAAGTATCGGGGGTTTTGGTTGTCGAGGATGGAATTGGGGTTAGGGTTACGGGGGAGGGAATTGTCGGGGTAATAATATTGATGGTGGCGGTGGAGAAGTAGAAGAGGGTTTTGCAGTGGCGGGCGGAGGCGGTGGTGGCTAAGAGGGAGAGGAGTAGGAGGAGGGGGAGAATGGAGGTCGCAGGTTTCGGGGAGAGAGAGAGAAGAGAATTACAGAGTGAATTTGGTAAAAGAATGAGTGGATGACGGGCTGGGTTTATTATTTATTTTTGTATTAAACATTTTTTAATAAAAATTCTCACGTCTGTTTATTTAAAACCAACGTGAAATACATTATACATCGGTTTTTAAATAATCGACGTTAAACTGCCGATGTGAAATCACTGCTTTGTAGCAGTGAATATGTACCTTAATTTAGGGATAAAATTTTTTTTGCCTCCTAAAGTATCACGAAATTTTGACTTTACCTCCTAAACTTTTTTTTCTTTTAAGTTGCCTCCTGAAATTTGTATTTTTTTGAGTTTGCCTCCTAAAGTACAATTCAGACCAAAAAAGTTGCCGGACGCCGTCCACGTGACTTACACGCGAGGGCACGAGCGTCTTTTCTCTTTTCAGGTTTTCTTTTTGCCTCCTTAACTATCTAATTTTTTTTACTTTGCCTCCTACAGTATTTTTCTATCAAGTTGCCTTCTCAAGTACGATTTTATTTTAAAATTGCCTCCTCAGGATAGTTTTTTGGCCAAAAAAAAAAATCAAATACCGATGGAATTTACCTAATGAATGATACCCTAGGTAAATAATAACAAATAAATAATAATAATAATATATTACTAATTTTTTAAATATAAATAATATAATTTTAATACATATAACATAATTATAATACACTTTTAAATGCTACTACTACTACTAATAATAATATATAATTATAATATAATAATATATGAATATAGTTTGTAATTTAACTAATA
>BMAC01000196.1:380427-454558 GCA_014905375.1 Phtheirospermum japonicum
TGTACGAATCAATTTTTCGCAGTTCTATTTTGTGTTCGCATCGATTCTTCAAACATATATTTTGTGTTCAAAAGTTTGGTTCGAACGACTCTTCAGGGTATTTTTTTTTTCTTCTTCTTTTTTCAATGGCACGATGACGACATCATATTTATGTGTGCATGTTTTGTTTATATTCTTCAATAGACGGCGGTCATGGCAGTGGCGGCAGTGATGGGCGACGACTGGAGTGGTGGTGGAGAGTTAAAGGAGATGAAGTATTTGGGGGTGTAGGGTTTAAGGATGATATTGTCATTTTTATGATAGCATTTTTAGCTGGGTTAACTAATAAATAAAACGAGATGCGTATATTCATGACCTTTGGTTTAAATTTGCTCATGTTGACCAAATCGTGATTTGAGTATTTTAAATTATTATATTACATTAATAAATTAATAATATTACGCTTATATCAAATGAATTTACACCATCCATTCAATTCACTCCGTGCACCGCACGGGTTAAGCACTAGTATTAAAAAAACGTCGTATATCTAATTTATAGTGTATCTAATACTCCATCCGTTTCTTAATAAGTGTCGTTTTAGAGTTTTTGTTCTAAATTAAGGTTCATAATATTTGACCAACATATGCTCAATCAATTAATAATATTCTCATTTAATTAATTTCATTATTTCCCTTTAGTTATTATATTATCATAAACTTGTTTATATTTCTTAAAATAAACGGGGTTTGGAATAAAGTGGTAAAAATTCTAAAACGACACTTAATTTATAATAAAATTAAGTCTCTAAAACTACACTTATTTTAAAACGGAGGGAGTATTATTTTATTTATTTTTCCTGCGTAATACACTAATTTGTTCATGTTTATATATATATATATATATATATATATACAATGCATTATATTTGAATTAGATAATGAGATTTAGAATATAATATAATATTTATTTTACAAGGTGTAGTAATTTGTTATTATTATTTTTTGTTGTTGTTGTTGTTTCGTTTTTTTTCTTTCTATTTTTTGGCGTAACAATAGTTTTTCATATAGAGTTTTAATATTATAAGCAATGCGTTATATTATGATTAGATATTCAAGTTTAAGTTTATATATTTTATATTTATTTTTCGTTTGTAACAATTTTATATAACATGTATTTTTTTTTAAATAGAATATTTAAAATTTTAAAAAATAAAATTATTTTAACTTTTATTATAAGTAAGAATTAATTCAACTTATATAGGTTTTCTTTTTTAAATTAAATATGATTTATTTAATTCTTTTATGAAGGGAAATATTAAATTAGGTTTGGTGACACCTAAGCACTAGAATTTTTTCCGAAATTAAGAAAACATGAGAAACAGACACATATGATAAGAGACTCTTGCATTAATATATAGAGGAGATAAAGTTATTTAATAGAAAATTTTTATTGATTAAGTATTTAATTTTTTTAAAATATTACAAAAACGAGCAACTGATATTAAGAATACTCTTTTGATATTTCGAATCGTACGGCCCACGAAGCTCTCAGGTAGCCCACAATATTGATTGACCTCATATTGAGTATTGATTGGACGACTCTTTAAGTTGATTTTCAAAATATTGTTATTTGTTTTCTTCACTACCAAATTATACATTCGGGCGAATTCTAATTACTTCCACATTTTGAGGTTCAGGAGATTAAATAGACCAAAATAGTTAGGCCTGATCCTAGCTGTTGACTGAAGTAGCCTTAACTTGAGGGAATTTTCTAATCATTCTTTATTTATAAGTTTAATTGTAATTTAACTAGTCACTGGCTGCTACACTTTTGCAGCTCGTTATATTTGCCCTTTTATTCATTTAATTTTATTGCTTATTCACAATAATATTGTTTACATGAATTAGTCTGTTTTCGTGATAATAATAATACTTAGTTTTGGATTTTTTTTATATATATTTTTTTCAAGGAGAGTAGTTTTTATCATCAATTAATGTTTGTGTGCGACGTATCAATTAATTTAGTTACTTAATTTTCAAAGTTTCTTTTGTTAGCGTTTGGATTAAAATGAAACTTTTCAGCGTATACCAAATTTTCACTATATATATTGCCTCAAAAAAAATAAAAAATAAATAAATAAAATCACTAATTTTGGGTAACGTATTTCCTCAAATTCCTATGGACCACACAAAATACCCCAAAGAAAATGCAGGGACAAGACCGCCACTTTTCGACTTTTCGTGCCTTGTTTCTTTATTTTATTTTAAAAATAAAATAAAATACATTAGAGACAAAAATCTAAAAATACTTTAAGGATAAGTATTATCATATCATTGCAAAAAAAAAAAAAAAGTGTAATTATACTAACAATAATGATGTGGTGTTTTAGATTGGAATTTTGTGGATGAATATACTCTCGGTAAGACTGTAACTACTACCATATATTTAAATCTTTAATTTGAAAATTATTTTGGAATATTTAATTCAATTTGAAATGATTGTATATTCAACTAATGCACTTTCATTATTAGACTATTTATTTTCATTTATTATCTTTTATTAATATTTTCAATAATTATATATGTCCTTCCACAGTAGCATACTCTAGTTTTCTTTGACTTTATGAATAGCTTATCATACAATTCTTTAGTAGTTTTAATTTTAATTTATTTAATTTTTGAGGTTGTAACACTGGTTTTTTTTAACTTAATGCAGTATTTAATATTTTAAATTTAATTTGACAAAGCCATATACATACTCTTGGGATTTTAATCAGGGGTATTCATCGGTTGATTTACCATGTTTAATAAGTAACAGTAACTAAATTAATATCTCGGTTTGAAAAATAATGAGAGCATAACCAAACCAACTAGGGAAAGAAATCAATGGTTTCGAGTTAGTTTGATTTGCTTAAAATTAATTTAAATTCGATTTGAACCAAAATTATTTTTCTGTGAAACTACTTTCAATTTAAAAACATGTCATTTACTTCTCAAACATTATTTATTATAAAGCAATAAGTATTTAACAATAATTGCATAAAATTTTAATTTACTATCGGTTAATGAGCGACGTTAGTGAGTAATTAGAGAACGATATGAATTTGAGGGATTTTGGGATTTTGTTAAAATGTAAAATAAGAAGAATTTATTGAATTTAACCAAATATTAGATAAATAAGTAATTTGTACTCGAATACTCTTTTTGCACAAACAGAAAAAACAAAATAAACAAATAAATAATAAAAATATGCAGGAATTTATTATTCTAATCCAGGTAACTTGAGGAGTAATACGATCCTCCGTGAATTTTGGGTTAAATGAAGACGACATAATTGTCCTTAAGAAGAAAACAAATCTCTTGATTGATAGTCAACAATGGCAGACAAAATAAAAAGTCATTTTCGGCTATGTTTTATGGATACTCATAATCTGACGTTTGAAGAAGAAAGCAGACACTCTTACTTTATGTCCATTTCTTTATTTTCTCCGAAGGATATTAGGGCGCGCACTTTATTTATCTTTTTATTTTTTTTTTATTTTTTAATATTTTGAATTTCAATGTTTCACGCTCGACCGGTAGCAACCGTGGACGGATCAAAATCAGGATTTACTCTATCGGAATTCAAATTTAATCTAATTATTTTTATACATTTGACTCTTTGGGTCATTAGGGTACATTTTACTAAGTTATAAGATTGCAATTTACAAAATAGAACAAATTATTGTGGGTTGTAAGTGAAATTAATATGTGCAGGCTCGTGTATTTAAGATAATATGATATCTAGAAGCATTAATTAATTATAAGATATTAAAATTATATTAATTAAATATTGTAAGATATTGGAGGTAATTGACTTTTATAAAGGGTCGTAAGAACAGGAACATTACACTTTTTTTTTTCCTATAGGTTTGGTCACGATTTATGTCTCATGGCAACGCCAAATTAAATGGCCACATGCATGATTTTCAATCACACAATTATTTACATCACTTTATTGCTTTTGTTTCTTAGCCTCAAATTTCAAGTCAGGGGCCTTCTTCATATCTTTGTAAATATTTTCCCATAAATCATTATGTCCACTAATCGCGCAACAACTTATTTAGAAACCTAATGAATTGTTTATGTACATGTTGAGTCAAATACGTGTACATGTACTCGTACGTATGAGACGATTTTTATCTCTTTTGGCCATTTGTTTTTTTATATATTATTTTGACATTTTTTCTTTGCAAGTATATTTGATTTTATATATCACAACTTCATTCATTCTTTTTATAGGTTTTATTACAAGCAAAACACATGCTCTATCAATATCAAACATTTGATAACACCAAATAGGGGTGTGCAAAATTAGCTCGGACCAAAAATTCGGGCCGAAAAAATTCGGACCAAACCGATAATAATTCGGTTCGGTTTACGATCCATAAAATAGAGTTTTTCGGTCCGATCCGGTCCAAACCCGTAATATTTCGGTTCGGACCGGTCCGATCCGGAATTGGACTGGTTTTCCAAAAATAAAAATTAAAAAAAAATAAAAAACCCGATCCAAACCGGTTTTGACTGGACCGGACCGGAATTTCCGGTCTCTGATCCAAGATTTTCTGAAATTCCGGTCTACCGGTTCGTACCGGGACCGTAAATTCCGGTCCAATCAGGTCTCCGGTCCAAATTTTTTAAAATTCCGGTCTACCGATCCAGATCGGGATCGTAAATTTCGGTCCGATCCGGTCCGTCCGAACCGGTTGCACACCCATAACACCAAACACACAAAACATTATTAGAGTTGAGACAAGTAATACTAGAATCAAATATGATTGTAAATATTATTCAAAATATTTAACTGAGCGTATTATTTAAATCATTACTATTTATTTACACTGCACAAAACACGCCTAATTCGTGTTATATTTGCGAGTTCGGAATTTGTTAAATTTTGCCAAGGTCAAAATGTAGCTCTAATAAATTTCATCATTAAAAAAATTGAAAATAAAGAATTTGGAGAAAACTTGCAAAGTAGACTTAGGAGAGTGCCATAACTCATAATAGATGAGTGGTCCACATTTTGGCCCATGAAATTTATCCTTTATTTTATTATCATTATAATTATTATTTGAAGCAAATATAATAGGCGCGAGCAAGGGTAAGTGGTTGGAAAATTTTAAATAACCGTCGTTTTAATCCAACGGTATGTCCGTGACATTTGTCTAAACATAAAAAAAAAAAAAATAAAAAAAATACTAATTTAAATAATAATGAGAAATCAAGAAAAAATTGGCCCTTTCACTTTTTGTATATTATACTGAGCCCCACCACGTTCCAAAAAATCCACATGCACTCTCAATTTTCTCAGTCTCTCTCAGTAATTAGCGCTGCTCAATTCTGAAATACTCATTATATCTTCAAAAGCACAACAAGCAAACACTCCTCATAATGCTCTGTTTTTTCATCTCTCTTCCCTTTTCCCCTTTCTCTCTCTAGCCTTTTCCCCTTTTGTTTTGCCACAATTCGCGGGAAGAAACTCAAAACAACTCAACATTGCTCTTTCTCACTCAGGTACCTGTACAAATTTACGCCTAATTTATTTATATTTTTGATTAATTTGTGTTTTCTTGGATTATTTTCGGGATTTTTGTGATTTTTATTGGAATATATGATAAGGCGTGTTTGTGGTTACTGATTGTGTGGTTTAAATGCTAGATATTCCTGGCAAATGACTGATTTCTTGAGAATCTCATTGCGTGCGTTTAATTAATTGCAGCTTATTGAGGAAATTGTATTTAATTAATTACTGATTTTTTTATCTCCAGATTCTGTTTTCATATAAAAGGTTCTGGTTATTCGAGAAATCAAGAGTGCCGATTTTTGCCATTTCTGCTCAGATTTTCTTAATTGTTGAACGCACTTTGACTAATAATTACTATTAATCAGTCCGGAAAATAATCTCATTTACAATAAAAAGTTAAGAGAGAGAGAGAGAGAGAGAGAGAGAGAGAGAGCAATGCCGAGCAACACATCAGTGATGAGTTCTTTTGTAGTTTTCATGGCGGATTAAATGCAATTTTACTTGATTGGTGAGTAAATGATTTATGGAGAAGCAATTAATTATTTTTTCAGTATTTTTTAAATTTTTTGCCCTAAAAAATTCAAGGTTTGATTCTGTTTTTTGGTTTCTTTCATATATCTATCAGCATTGGTGAATATTTTTCCTGAGTAAATTGTATTTGCCTGGTAATTCTGAGGAATTTAGTTCCTTGTAGATTTTAAACTCTTTATTCTGATTGTTGATTTTGTGATATGTGTGTTTAAATGTTACTATTGTTATTAATTTTGATTAATTTTCCTTCTTGCTGTTCTTTTTTTTTTTTTTTTGTCAAAATTATTCATCCAATCTGGTCTCTGCTAATTAGTGTTTTTTTTTTCAGGCAGAAGCAAAAACTCTGAAAAACAAAAAAGATCCCCAAAATGGAGAAAAGGCAATTAGATTTCAATGCACCACTTTTATCCGCACGTCGATTTTCATCTCCCCGAAACTCGTCCGAGCTAGTCCAACCCCGAAAACCATTAGACAATCGATCCCGTCAACAATCCCTCCCATTAAACAAATCCGACTGGGAATCCGAAGACATAACCAAACCCGCCGCCGTCCCCTTCAACTGGGAAAAAACCCCCGGCCGGCCCAAGAACGAAGGCCGAAACCGTCTCCCCACCCCAAATGGGCTTTCCAACACACCAAAACTCCCTCCCGGCCGATTCAACTCCGGCGAAATCCCGAGGCTCCCTCCCGGACGGCAGCAATCGGGCCCATCCAAATACCTCTCTGGAGATCGATCCAACGATCACAGTGTTTACCGGGCCCAACTCGACCCGTTCGGTGATCACGCTATTCTCCTGGAGAAATTAAACGAGAGCTTAGAATGTAAAGACGAATCGAGCTCGGAGAGCGAAGACGATACGTATTCGGACGCGCTCAACGCGCTCTCGCTCACGGAAACGTGCAGCGTGAGTGGTCTGAGCGGGGCCCGCAGTTCCGGAAAGTTCTTGGTCGACAAGCAAACCCGGGATTTCATGATGGACCGGTTCTTACCGGCGGCAAAGGCCGTCGTTTTGGAAACGACGAAGAAATCAACGGTGATCGATTCGGGGCCGAAGGAGGTGAAAAAAGTGGTTTCGGGGGAGATAATTACGAAGCCATTGTTGAGGCAATACGGGTCGGATATATTGCCGCCTTATTACAGGCACCCGGATTTCGATAACGTGGAGAGCGACGAGGACGAGGAGGATTCGCATAGTGGTGTTGTGCCGGTTAGTAGTAAAAAGACGGGAAAGTCGTGGGGGATTAATATCCCGAGGATCTGCGTGAAGAATTCTTTGTGTTTGTTGAACCCGTTGCCATCAATAACGAAATCAAAGAGCCGGCCCACGACGCCTTCGGCTGCTGAGGAGAGAAGGATGAGGAGGAATGCGGTCAGCGGGCCTCTCGACAAGGTATTATTATTATTTTTTTAGTTTTACTTTTTTTTTTCCCTTTTCGAACTGAGACATGCTCTGTGAAGTTAAATAAGTTAGTTGCTGCATATATTTTGTGATAATAGTGAAACTATCCCTGAGGTTTAGCTTAATTACAAAAGGCCCCCATTTATCTTACAAAATTACAAAGCCCCCCCTTGAATTTGCTGATGCATATATGTCCTGATAATTACAAAACTACATTAACCCTTGTGTTTGCTGCATATATTTTCTGATAATTACATAACAACCCCTGAGGTTTAGCTTAATCACAAAATAAACCCACTTATCTTTCTAAATTACAAATACTATCCTTGAGGTTTGTATTTACCTAACAATTTTTTTATGTTAAGGGTATATTTTTGCATTTTTTTGTGTGGTAATTAGACTAATTTCAGGGGTTGTTTTTATAATTAACCCTTTTGTTTGCATCAATTGTTGACCTCTTTGAGTTTTCCAGAACGGTTATCAGGTCCCTCCTCCCAAGAAAAAGTATCATTCCGGATTGCTCTCAAGCAACGACGAGTCGGATCAGCTTCTGAACACCCGAGACTCGCCTCGATCAGGACTTTCACCTTTGAGACGTTACCGAAGCGGTAACATATCCCCTTACCGCAACGAGTCCCCTAAATCTGCATTCCGCGAGGGAGCCGGTTTTCTCGGTGTTCCCAATAAAGAGGTCGATAATTTCAACGCTAGCAAAATCGCCTCGTCCCGAAAAATGTTCAAGGCCTTGCAAGACGTGTCGAGAAATAATAATAATAATCAGATAAACGAAAGAGGAGTTTCAGTGGGGCCCACGCCCGATCCCGTGGAGAAAACAGTGTATGTTGATTCTATAAATAAAAAAACTGTTCTTAAACCCGATTTAGATGAAAAGAAAATGGTAGTTAAGCGGTATCTAAGTGGCAATCGAGAGACGAGGGGCCTGGAGTACAATGACGCGGCGTCCGATGTGAAATTAGGGGTGAAAGAGGAAAAAGAAGAGAAATTGGAGTTATTGGATAATAAAAAGAATAATAATGGTGGAGAGTTTGATAATCTGCCTTTGAAATCGCCTTTGCCACCACCGCTACCGAAATCGCCGTCGGAATCTTGGCTGTGGCGTACGTTGCCTTCGATTCCGTTGGGAAATCCGTTCGGGCATTCGCGTCGGAATAGCCAAGTTCACGGGAATAAGAAGCAGCAGGATCGGAAAGGGTCGGGTGCTGATGACAAATGGGAGACTATTGTGAAAACTACTAACGCGCGGCATCATCATGCTCGCTACTCAGAGGTACACTTTTTATTTTATTTACTTTGAAGTTTAGCTTAATTACAGAAAGTCCCGGCTATCTTTTAAAATTAAAAAAATCCCCTCAAGTATTACAAATACCCCTTCATGTTTTTTATTTTTACTTTTTTAAGTTGAAGTTTAGGTTAATTTCAAAAAGGTCCAATTATCTTTTAAAATTACCAAAAAAAAAAAACAAAACTCAAGTATTACAAATACACCTTATTTTTTATTAGTATTAATTTTTACGTTGAAGTTTAGGTCAATGGCAAAAAGGTCTAATCATCTTTTAAAATTACAAAAATTCCCCTAAGTATTACAAACACCCTTTAACTTTTTAATTCTATTTTTTATTCTTACGTTGAAGTTTATGTTAACTGCAAAAAGGTCGAATTATCTTTTAAAATTACAAAAAAATCCCCTCATGTATTACAAATACCCCTTAATGTTTTTCCCCCTTGCACTTTCTTTCTTTGATCTGAATTTTGTTTTAAATTGAATTTTGGCAGGAGCTTATACCTCAAGCATCTTATCGACAAAGCAAATCATAGTAAACTACGC
Source organism: Phtheirospermum japonicum (assembly GCA_014905375.1). NCBI lineage: Eukaryota > Viridiplantae > Streptophyta > Magnoliopsida > Lamiales > Orobanchaceae > Phtheirospermum > Phtheirospermum japonicum. The sequence goes on from BMAC01000196.1 coordinate 389,752, forward strand.
ATCGATCCCATCGAGAATCATATGCAGATCTATATTCACTAGAATGTTGTCTTGTTTTCATCAAGTCGATGATTTGTGAGACGTTCCAGCATCGCTAACATTACATCTCTATTTTCAATTTTTGAGGAAAATGTGATACAAATTTTTACAGGGTGATGAGATTTTGAACAGCAATGATACAGTTTTTGTGTGTATTTTTGTCTCCCGCCACTTGGTGGTGACGTGGTGTAATTAGGTTTAAATTTGGCATTGGAGTTTGCAAACATTAGATCAAGAAGCCTTCTTTTGCTTAGATATCATTGTATTAAATTTGCTTGATGAACTATTTGTTGGGCTTGATGTTTGCTGTAGAATGTGTAGTAATATTTCTTACATGCATTTCTTTTGGGCCCTCGTTCTTATTGGGCCTGGAAAGAATATTGCAAATCCACAAATTATCTCTCAATGATAGATGCCTAAAGAGTTTTATGACTCGTGATAAATATTTTATTTTGTTTTGTCTTTGTCTGGTATGTTAATAACAATCTTAGGATTATTCGGTTTGATTAAGAGTGGTTATATTTATAATTTTATAGGATTTTATTTCCTTTTTTCTTTATTCAGACATTGCACACAGTATTTAATGAGAAATTATAAGAAATACTAATTTATTTTTTATCTTTTACAATTTTACGAGCACTTGAAAGTTTTTATAAATATACTAGGTTTTTTTTTTATTATTTTTAATTAATTATACTTTTTAGACTTTCTGTGTTTTTAATGGTTTTTATTGATTTTATCGCCAACCTTCATTTTCTTCAAATCCCTTCAAATCTACCCTACATCCAAGTCGAGGATGTGGATTGATATATTTAAATCGTAGTTTGAGTTGATATATTATTTGAAAGTCTTGGGTATCTCTTCTCAAACTTATTTCAGTATTTAGGAAAATAATTTTCAAGTCGCAGATTGGGTTAATATATAGTTTGTTTGTGTGTAGCAGGTTACAGAGAATATTTTGAAAACGATACATGAATTAATTAGCAGAATTTGGGTTGATATTGAATGGTTTTAAAAGTGATTTTATTCGTGTAACAGAACTTGGTGTATTGGTTTTGAAAGTGATTTTATTCGTGTAGCAGAACTTGGTGTATTGAATGATTTGGTGTATTGAATGATTTTGAAAGTGATTTTATTGACAACGAATATGATTTTCTTCGTACATGTAAAATTATTTAAGTTATATTCGTATATTTATAAATTTTCTAAATTTGATCGTGTTTTTTAAATTTCTATTTCTTAATCAGGCAGAATTGTAAATTCCCCGTATTTAATCCCAAGATGGGCGTACAAGTGAACCCAATGGACTAGTGCGCCTGTGGGCTGTAGGTGTGGCCCAATGTCCAACCGTAATGACGCTTAAAGGCTAAAATGGTTTCAAACAAACTACAAGATGAAATAGTGAAAATGTCTATTTTACCATGAAGGCATCATGTCCACCGCTCCATTCATTTAGATTTATCCATAATATTTGTAATTAAATTTTGACCGATAATTGTAATTAAGTGAAAATTTGTGCACTCACGATACTGTAAAAATTCTCTAAAATTGAAATATTAAGACAGCATAACATGAGTAGGCTAGTACTCTCCTAATTTCAAGTTTTTTTTTAATGTTTTCTTTTAAATAAAAATCTTAAGAAAGTGTCAATATGGAATGTGTGTGTGCAAACACACACACACACACTCTAGTTTAATACACGTGGTAAATGAGATTTATCAAAAAATAAATATAAAAAAATATTTTTGATAATCACGGAGTTCTTAAATCTAAAAATAAAATATTCAAAAGATATTGTATTCTCAGTTCGAGTATTGTAGCGATAACTAATCACTATTCATTGACCATTGTTTTTCTGTTGTTAAATAATTTTATATTTTAATATTTAAATTAAATTCGTTAATAATTTTATTTACATACTTATAAAAATCCAGAATTTGTCACATTCTAAAATGTGTATAATCCCTATTAATTAATTAATATTATTAAGTACTTTATATGTTAATATTTAGTTTAGATTTGTTAATAATTTTTAGTCGCATACCTAGAGAAATTCAAAAAGTATCATTTTCTCATTTTGTGTCGTATTGTATCAGTGTCTAATAAATTAAGTATTAATTATTATTATATAACTTATATTTTTATGTTTAGAATGATTTCGTTAATGATATTTAGTTACACACATAGATTATTGCAAATAAATCATAATTTATTTATTTTATATTTGAGATTCTAAGAATAAAATTATTTCAACTTTTATTATAAATAAAACTTATTTAGATTATTTTCATAATTTTTTTAATTAGGTTATAAGTGATTTGTGTTTTAATTAAGATACCTAATTTAGAATTTCTTTTTTCTAAATATATATGCTTTTAATATTTTTATAAATTAAGTAAACTATAATAAAAGATAAAGATTGAGTCGGAAAAAAATATAATAAAAGGAATCATATAAAATTAGATAAATATTAGAATTCAAGATATTTTAGTAAACTTGTCAAGTAAGTATTCAAACCACAAAAATATTACACGTCAGTCTGACTAAACAGACATGTAGGATACGGATCATTTCGTTCACTACATGAGTGGCCCGCGCATACACACAATTTGTGATGCATTATTTCAATTAAATTTTTCTTGGTACTAAAAAGAAAATTGCAAAAGGAGTTTTAATGTTCATTCTCTTATAAAGTTCTTGACATGTATTAGATTTCTATTTAAATTTTCCTAATACATTTTTGTTTTCTTCTTAAATATAAAATCGTACCACCCATTTTTCTATAAGTATTTAAAAATATGGATTGATTAAGAGATGGACAAAATTAGAATATTAATGTTTAATTTAGATAATTTATTCTTCTTCTAAAAGTGCAGATGAAAGTAATTAATATAACAAAAATTTGTAACTAATGACGTAACCTGGTCCGTGCCCACCTCATGTTCATTCGACTAGTGTAAATAATTAAAAAAATTGAGAAGAAAATAAGAAATTAGTGAATATATATATATATATATATATATATATATATATAATTGTTATATATATCTTTATATTGTTGAAATTATATACTGTTGATATGTCTTGAATCTCTCGCTTCGGCGAGTTGTACGGGAGGGGGCGGAGTCGTCCCCGGCCCAAACGGTATGCAGTTTTGGGCCTTAAGCCCAATTTGGTATGTTCTCTCAATACTATAAATATGGTGCATCGGACCATATTTGTCCTAACAGGGAGTTCTTCTCGACCTATGAGCAGATAGATGGAGGAAATGTTTCCATGGCAAACAGTGCAGTCTGCAAAGTGGTTGGAATTGGCTCAGTCAGGATACGGACAAATGATGGGGTATTCTGCACCTTGAAAGAAGTCAGGCATGTTCCACAGATGACGAAGAATCTGATATCATTGAGTCTTCTTGACAGCAAGGGTTTCAGTTTCAAAGGTGAAGGTGGAGTTATGTATGTCTGTCAAGGTTAAAAGGTGGTCCTAACAGGCCTGAAACGTGGTACCTTATATTATCTGCAAGGTTCCACTGTGACAGGTTATGCTGATGTTGCATCATCCGAGGTTCAGACCAAGGATATGACCAGGCTATGGCATATGAGGCTCGGTCATATGGGAGAAAGAGGGATGCAGATTTTGTCAAAGTGGGATCTTCTTTCTGGGCATAAAGTACAGAGTCTTGAATTCTGCGAGCATTGTGTGTTTGAGAAGTTTCATCGCAGCAAGTTCCCAAAGAAGGCCGTTCATCAGACCAAGGGGACTCTTGAATATGGATTGTTGGAGTCCGTCACGTGTTGAGTCTATTGGAGGCCACATATATTTTGTGTCTATAATTGATGACTACTCAAAGATGACTTGGGTGATTATGATGAAGAACAAAAGTGAAGCGTTCAAGAGATTTAAGCAGTGGAAGGCGTTGGTAGAAAATTAGACTGGGAAGAAGATCAAGCGACTGCGAACTGATAATGGCCTGGAGTTCTGTTCGTCTGATTTCAACGAGTTCTGCAAGGATGCTGGGATTGCTCGACACCACACCATACGACACACGCCGCAGCAAAATAGTGTGGCAGAGCGCATGAATCAGACATTGCTGGAGAGAGCAAGATACATGCTCTCAAATGCTGTTTTGGCTAGAAAGTTTTGGGCAGAAGCAGTAAACACGGCGTGCTATCTGATCAACCGTGGTCCTCATACTGGCATTGATTGCAAGACACTTTACGAGGTATGGTCTAATAAACCTGCAGATTATTCGTTGTTGAAGGTTTTTGGGTGTACTGTTTACTATCATGTTAGTGAGGGTAAATTAGAACCAAGAGCTAAGAAGGGTATATTTGTTGGTTTTGGGGATGGAGTTAAGGGATATAGAATCTGGTCACCTTCAGAAAATAGAGTTATATTTAGTAAGAATGTGATTTTTGATGAGAACTCTATGCTTAACCCCACTGTGAAGTCCATTGGTGCAGAAAATTGTAGTAGTGTTGATAAACAGGTGGAGCTGCAAGTCACTCACGATGAGAGTGAATCACAACTCCAAGGTGGAGAAGATCAACATACTACTGCTGAAAGTACAAGTTCAGATGTTCGTCCAGAAGCTCGCCAGACAAGCATAGCTATTGATAGAGCTAGGAGAACAGGCGTGAAGCCTCCTGTGCGATACGGTTCTGAGGATATGGTGACTTATGCATTACAAGTCGCTGATGAGGTAGAAGAGGAAGAACCATATATAGGTGAACCATTCACATACAGAGAGGCTGTTTCAGGTAGTGAGTCAGCTCAATGGCTCACTGCAATGAGAGAAGAGATGGAATCACTTGACAATGATCTGACTTGGGAGCTGGTCAAACGGCCAAAGGGGAGGAAGATTGTCACTTGCAAATGGATATTCAAGAAGAAGGAAGAAACAACATCTGGTGAGGGTGTGAGATACAAGGCTCGACTAGTTGCAAGAGGGTTCACACAGAAGGAGGGGGTTGACTATAATTAGATATTCTCACCAGTGGTTAGACACACTTCCATCAGAGTGTTACTAGCAATGGTTGCACAACAGGATTTAGAACTTGAGCAACTGGATGTGAAGACAACTTTTCTACATGGAATGCTCGAAGACGATATCTACATGACTCAACCAGAGGGGTTCCGGGCTCCGGGGAAGAAATATTATGTTTGCAAGTTGAAGAGATCCTTATATTTGCTAAATCAGTCTCCAAGACAGTGGTATAAGATGTTTGATAGTTACATGATCCAGTTGGGATAAAACATAAGTCCACATGACTGTTGTGTGTATCACAACAAAGCAGATGATGGTTCCATGATCTATCTCGTTCTGTATGTGGATGATATGCTCATAGTTACGAAGTCCAAGTCTGATATTCAGAAGCTGAAGGATCTGCTCAGTGCTGAGTTCGATATGAAGGATTTGGGAGCTGCCAAGAAAATTTTGGGCATTGAGATATATAGGGAAATAGAAAAGAAGAAGCTCTCTGTGTCACAGAAGAGTTACATTGAGAAGATCTTGTCTAGATTTGGCATGTCTACCGCCAAGCCTATTGATACCCCAAGTGCTACAAATATTCATTTATCCGCTGATTATACACCGAAGTCTGTAGCTGAGTAGGAATACATGTCTCGAGTCCCATACTCTAATGCAGTAGGGAGTTTGATGTATGCTATGGTCTGCACTAGACCAGATCTTGCACATGCTGTGAGTGTTGTTAGCAGGTTCATGGGATGACCTGGAAAGGAGCATTGGCAAGTTGTGAAGAGGATTTCTCGTTATCTTAAAGGTACGTCTGATGTTGGTCTCTTGTATGGAGGTGATGCTCATGGTTCTGTGACTGGTTACTCTAACTCTGATTATGCTGGAGATGTTGATAGTAGAAGATCTATGACTGGTTATGTCTTCACTCGTGGTGGTTCTATTGTTAGTTGGAAGACAACTCTACAGGCTACAGTTACTCTTTCTACAATTGAAGCAGAATATATGGCACTGACAGAAGCTGTTAAAGAGGAAATTTGGTTGAAAGGGCTTGTAGGTAATCTTGGTCTACATCATGATCAAGTTATTGTGTTTTGTGATAGTTTGAGTGCAATCTGTTTGACCAAGGATCATGTTCATCATGAGAGGACCAAACATATTGATGTGAGGTATCATTTTATGAGGAATGAGCAGAGAATCAAGGTGATGAAAGTAGGTACTGCTGATAATCCTGCTGACATGTTCACCAAGCCGGTCCCACATAGCAAGTTTCGACATTGTCTGGACTTGCTAAACGTCAAAAGCTGTTAGTTGCCCAAGGAGGGCAAATCTGAGGCAGAAAGAAGGACTTTGTTCATTTGGCATTGTAATGATGCATCTGCAAGGAAGATTCAAGTCAAGGTGGAGATTTGTTGATATGTCTTGAATCTCTCGCATCGGCGAGTTGTACGTATGCAGTTTTGGGCCTTAAGCCCAATTTGGTGTATTCTCACAATACTATAAATATGGTCTTTGAGATCAGAAATCTGTAACCCTAATCAGTAATAAAATCCATTCTTCTCTCTGCCCGTGAACGTAACCAATTTGGTGAACCACGTAAATCTGTGTTTTCTTTACGTTTTCTGTTTATTTCTTTATAATCATATTCATTCATAACATATACTTATATTGAGTATACTTAAAAAAGAAAAAATTTTTTTTAACCATATTAAACTAAAACTTTTTAAATATACATTCAAACCTAAAATATTAAAAGTCCCATAAGCTCAAAAAACCGGTTGAAATATCAACATTAAAAGAATAATTTCTTATCTTTTAATTAAAAGTCTTACACAAACACACAAATATGTGTAAATTCGTAGAGCATCAGATAAAGTATAGAGTGTAGGTACATTATGCTCACATAATTATCGTGCTTCCTAGGTAACCACCAAATTAAGCGCACCTTTGATAAGCTCATTATTATGATGATGAGGCCCCGCCATAGTCTAACTTTTATTTAAAAAAAAAAAAAAAAGATTATATAGCCAGTCTAGACGGTAGCACTAGACTACTAGTACTGGTCAGGATAAAAGTCTTCAAATTGTGTATATTAATTATATTATTATTATATATAAATACTATCTTTAAATGAATAAATAAATAATTTGTTTATTTTAAAAATAAATTAAAATGGAGAACAAAACAAACGAGATTTTTTTTAATCTTGAGTCACCAAATAAATTTTGCTGTTTCAACATAATAATTATATTTTTTTTCTCAACAAATTCTTATCTAACTCGTGAAAAAATTTATAAATCTTGGTGTGGAATTTTAATTGTGTAATTGACATGTTTGTTTTTTTATCTTCTATATAATTATACTTACGAGGTTGGGTCTAGCAAATTATTTTCTACGTTAAACAATTGCATTGCCTTTTCCTTTTATATTTATTTTAAAATTGGCTCTGGATTTACGTTAATTAACTAAGCAATTAAATAAATATATTGGATATTTAGACAAATAAATCTGTAAATTACTAAATCACCACAATAATTATTTCGTGCATGTTTAACTAATGAGAAAAGAAGAAAGCAGGTGCATTCACTAATCAGGAGGACGACGTTTTGGAGCTTGCGGGTGGAATATTTAGGTGCTTTCTTAATTGTCCAGTCCAAATCATAATGAAAGCCCAATTAATATTATTTATTAATGGGGTCTCGTTATTAATCATTTATTATGATCATAAATAGACAGATAACCCTCCACTATTATATGTGTATATATTCTTTTTATGAAATCCATTTTCCCCATTTGATTGCATATTAATTAATATGAAATTGGCAAACCGATGGAAAAGTTACTCATTATCATCATCTCTTGTTACAAATTCCATTGTTAAGTAATATAATTCCAACCATTATAGCATGCATACCAGAATTTTTATTCCATTCTTAATACACACTCAACCACACACACATATATATATATATATATACATACACACATAGTCCGTCTGAAAGTTTTGTAAGCCACGTATACCTAGTAAAAAGATAAAAGATTGAATATTGATCACATTGTAGGTAACACTATTACTAATATTTAGCAAATTATGCAACGTAAATTTTTAGTCAAGAAAGAATATTTTTTAGAAAACATAGTCTTTACCTTTAGAAATTAAAACGATCTAATAACAAAAAAGTCTTTTATGAGTAGATCGTTTCGAATCATCTTGAGATCGTCTGTAAAACTTTCGAAAATTCGCACGGTAATCTTCAATAACAGCTCGCATCAAATGACGATCGGGTTGCTTCAATCTTTCACTTGCATCAAACCGCCGTAAAATGTACGATTATACGGCGGTTTTATACAAACCGCCGTTAGATGACCGAAAAAATCGCCGTAAAAATATATTTAAAGTCGTTTTTTCTACAACCGTCGTGGATAAGTCGCATTTGTATATACTTTCTGCAGTAGTGGTACTAATATATCAAAAGTAAATAAATTTAAAATTTTGATATTTTAGAAAGAGGTAATAAAGAAAATAATACTTTCCGGGTTTTTACCCTAACTAGATAATTTAGTCAACAAAATAAGTTTATTTATATAAAATTAAAAAGCCCTAATTCGATTTCATATCGATAATCTTAATCAAAAACTTGTACAATGTTGATCATCTTTATTGCAAATGAATTTTGATGTCTCATAATTCTATTCTCACACACATAAAATCATGTCTATTTCACGTGATCATATCCATCATGGATACATCAAATAACACTATAAGGGAGTTTTGTAAACAACTACAACATATGTGTTGAATGAAAAAGTGATCATTCTTGTTTTTTATCATTAAAAGGTGATCATCCTAATTTAGACCAGGACCCTTCTAGTTTGCAGTTCAAGTAGTATTGTTCACCATTTATAGAGTTCAATCCCTAGGTTTTATAAATACTAATCTTTTGAGTGCCATTACTTTTTCTACTTACAACAAACACTTCATATATATAATTATATTTATCCATCAAACTCAAACTTGGTAGCATTCTCCATGCAAAAAAAGTAATTAAACATAAAATAAAATAATAGTACACGTACAACATGACAATATATAACTCCAAGTCTCCAATTACATGTTCTAATGTGTTTCTAAAAACCAAGTACAAAAGATCTCACTCCTATGCTCTCAAGCATTCCATGGTCAGATCTAAAGTACTCGGCCCTTTGTATGAATATATGCTAATTAAAGTGTGAGTGTATATGTATACATATATATGAGTATTTTAACAATATCAGCTATGAAAAATTGATCAATCTCTATAATTCAATTCCTATGTCGCGGTCGATGAGTGTGGGGTAAATGCGAGAGAAAGCTTCGTGTTAATATCCGAATGATCCGTGCCCTTACTGCAACCCTTCCGATCATTAATATTATTGTTATTGTTGAGGCTGAGGCTCAAACTTAGTTGCAAATCACCTTGAAACCAGTCTTTACAAGTTAGTTTTTTCTTCTCCTCATTCATCTGAAAAATGAAACATCAACGGATATTTTTATATTCTTATGTATAAAAGTTAAACCAGAAGCAGAATCTTGAAAATAACACATTCGCAACTGAAAATGGCATTTGAAAACACAACAATCTACTTTATTTTTCTATTCTCTTTCATTAAAGTGTGCAAATCAATATTGAACATGACTAATAAAATGCGAACCCTCATATATATAGCTAACTCGGTTAATTACTTTTGCAACGAAGGTCAAATTGTTACCTGAGGCCTCAAGGGACGATCGAGACTAAACGGGTTCGAGTTATGAGATACGATGCTCGGTTTCGGTTGAGTATCATTAGTAGTACTGATCATCATGTTGTCGATAGAAATATTCCAGCGAGATTGTGGTCGTAAATTTTGCGAAATAGTAGCACTTGCCCAAATGTTGTTGGATGTTGGGGTTTTATCCTTCTCTCTAAATTGGTTTGGAGGCCATTTTCTCCCTTCAAGAAATTGGTTTGGCCTTAGCGGACCATTATGCTTGTAGCTTTCATGCATGGCTTGAATATGGCTAGGATTAATAGACCACGGCTGATATCTAAATTATTCATGCATCAAGAATTAGCGAATAGAAAACACTTTTTTTTTTTGTTGTTGTTGTTCAAATGTAATTACTAACATAAATTTAATACTTTTATTTTATTCAAATAGTATTTGATACTTTTTTTTTTTTTCTAATCAAGAAGTAATATTAATTTTTCTTTTTTTAATGCGTGATTTTTAATGAATTGTGGTGAATATATATAAAAATTCAAATTGATTACCTGGACATGACATCGTAATTAGGATGATGAGATTTGGGGTTTAGTGGGTAATTATTCACCACGGTGCAATCTGCAGGGCTTGCAAAAACAATACCACCATTTTCGAATCTCAACTGGTGAAAAGGGCTAGTTGCAGAAAGGTGGTTTCTACGTTGAACGTAATTAAGCCTATTTGCTTGACCTATTACTGCATGTCACATGGAAATTAATTAATTAATTAAGCAAAAAATGTGACTTATATCAATTAATTAGATACCATATATCTTTCAATTTAAATTAAATAGAGAATATTAAATGGCTCTACCTCTTCCTGATTCATCGAGTTTTTTACTTCTATACATCTGAAAACCAATATAGAACAATATATAATTAGCCAACAACAAAAAGTGAAAAAGAAATGTACAGTGAGTGGACCCCACATTAAGCTTTGGTATACCTGTAAGTGACTTTTGACATGAGATATGCTAAGTCCTTTCACATTCATCATTTGTAGCACTGCCTTTGGAGTGGCTCCTGCATGTACGGATAATTAAATTAATTTTGTTTCCATTAAATAAATTTCAATGTTTGTAAAAATATATTACTGTTTTAAATTTTATAATTAACAACATATAATTAACTTACGTTCTTGGCCACCTAATCTCTCGATTGCGTGGATAAACGAGAGATGGAGATCGGGAGTCCATCGAAGCCTCGGCATTTTGGATCGAACGTATTGTCGAACGCTCGTTTTCTTGTCCTTATTATCGCCATTCCCCGATTTCGAGCTATCGTAACCGTCTTTTGTCGTGTGTTCGGTGCTTGTTATGCATTTTGAAATCTCGTGATAATTAATTTTGTGATCTGAAACCTCGTTGCTCGCAGCGTCTTCGTTTAGGTCGATTGATGAATAAGTGTTCTCCGAGGAATCGGATAATTCGGCAATAATATTATTTTCTCCTCCACTAATCATCTTGTCATTAGGCATAATCTTTAAATTTCTCGGAGAATTAGAATTACCTGCAGGTGTTCATAAGAAAAAAAGAAAAAGTGGTTAATATATTCAAATAAGTGTTTTGAAATTTAATAATGAAGTCTAATATTTTTTTTCCATTAGTTTGATAACAAATTAATGCATATTGGAATTATCTTTCAACTACTGGTACATGGGCTTTTACTACATGATATTAACTGAAGTTCGTGGAGACATTTATTGGAAAATTCCTGATTATTAATTTTTCCATTCAGTTAATTCATGAAAGGAATTAAATATTAAAGTCTTGATTCAAAATCAAATTCTAAGAACTGGAACGGCAGGCATAAATTAATATGAACTCCAAGATAAAATACTAAAAGAAATAATGAAATACAGAAGAAAAAAAAAAGGAAGAAGAAGAAGAAGTATATATATTTAAAAAAATAATTAATCAAATAAGTTTATATAATAAGAATTTGATAATCTCGACTAGTTGAGCTAAGGCTTTTTGATATTTAGATGAGAAAACCCTAATTAATTATTAAGAGATGGAACGCTGGTATATATGCACCTGATCATCACAAGAAATTAAGCTTGTACAATTTAAATTTATATATATCCTAATTAATCAAGGCCCTAAACCCTATCAAATTAACAAAACCACTCAATACACAATCAATCAAAAACATTTGAAAGATCAGACACAGCCAGAGTAAGGGTTTAGGGTATTTTCAAGAATTAATGACAATTAGTAACTTGGAAGATAAACAAAACCAAGGCAAAATAAAAATAAATAAATAAATAAAATAGTTTTCATATGTATCTATAGCTTCCATTTCATATACAAACCCTGAAGATGTATGTATTTTTAGTAACCCTTCCAATACTTACACGAGAGACGATGATCGCTTAATTTCCGGATTAGCTCCAATTAGTCATGTGATCAATTTTCAAAAAAATAAATAAATTAATTAATGAATTCTAAATGAACAAGATGATCATGGTAGGAGAAAGAGAGGAAAAAATGAAGAAAGGAAAAAAGTGGCGATTGTTTTTGGATGTGGAGTGTTTTTATGGTTCATTCAACCGTGGAATTAAATTCCAAGGCGACTAATAGACAGAATATTGAGATATTTACCTAGACTTTCATGCAAACGTTTGTATTTTAATATTATTAACATGTAAAAATAAATATATGACATTTTCAACAATGGCCGGGCCATGGGCCACTTGTTCTCTTATTATGTAATAATGCAATAATTCTAATTGAATTATAGATACAGATGAGTCTGGTCCCATTGGCTGTTGAATATCATGTGACTTACCCTAAAAACATTTCTTCTTTTTTTTTTTCTTTTTTCCAACTTAATTATTAAAAAAATCCTTCCTTTGACAGTTGTCCTAGTAAAATTTCTCACTCTCTCACACATGTGATTATCTTAATGATTTTTCTCTGCTAATGTGACTATTCTAACTTTATGGTCATTAAAAAATTCACCTTTTTTTGTCATCCTTTTGGGCATTATTATGTGCTTATTGCTAGGAAATCACTTTGAGAAAGGGTTCCATTCCAATCAACATGCTTATCCTACCTAAACCCAAGACTTTCTTTCTCCATCATCTTTTTGTCCACATGTTTATTTATTAATTATCATTTATTTTTACGGGTTTCAATATAATACTCTCTTGCTTTTAAAATTATAGTTCTGTAATTGATTTTGTACAAATTAAAAAATTAAGTAATTTATATAATTAAGTCGTTAATTTAGTTAGTATTTTTCAATTATACCATTCTTAAGTTATTAATGTCAATTAATGATTATAGAAATCAGTGTTGAAATTAATATATTTGTTATTGGAATTGTAAAATCTTATATTATAATCATCATTTTTCAATTTACCATGTATAAAACTAGTATTTTAAAAATATCAATTAAGGGTATGTGTGGAAATGAAAAATTAATGGTATGTTAAATATAGTAACTGTACTATATTTATGGGACAGATGGAAATAGAATGCTGAACTAGATTTGTGGGACTGAAGGAGTATCAATTACGAGACATTATTATTTTATCATAAAATAAAAAATTAATTAATCTATTAATCCCGTTTTTATTTATTCTGATTCATAATTTCACGTATATTAAAAATTATAATTATACATATCAAACGAACATAATATATTCTGTTTACGAGACTTAAATGTGTGAAATAATATTTTCATTTATCCAGTAAAAGATATAATCAGTAATTAAACATCATTAAAGTGGTCCAAACATTTCATACAAAGAAATCCATCACCGTATAAGAAAACAAATGTTTATTCACCACTTCCAATTTGTTGTGTCATATATGTCAAGTGAAGGAAGATCATTTCAGTGGAATTTGATGCATTGTTGTTGGAATCTAATCTAATAGTAACCTTTAGTCAATTTTGGTGGGAATCTTTTGTGTTCAATTCTGGGGATGGATTGTTTCTTGTACGATAGTGTTTGTTAAAGACATTTTGACTAGCTTTAAGTACACAAACTTGCATTGACTTAAAAATTTTAAAATTTTTGGGAATCCAGAATTTTGTGAATATTAAATTTTTTTGTATATTATATTATATTTGATGTTAAATTATATCTGAAAAATAAATAATCTTGTATTATAATATTATATTTAATAATATTTAATTTATTTAATTATAAAAATTGTTGATTGAGTATTTAATTATTAAATTAATACAAACGAGTATTCGGTATTTAAAATATCAGATCAAAATTACGAATGATATGATAAACCCCTTCAATTCCAAATTTTCTCAACCTTCTTGTCCTCTTAAGTAAACAAAAAGTTTGACATGTGACATAGGAATTAAGAATAAATTAACAGCGTCACACATGTCACGTCAAAATGTGACACAATCTTATGACATTTTAACGTCACGCCAAAAATGCATAGTTTTTCCTCCAAAAATGACTTATCCGGTCGAGAAACGCATTAGATATTTACCTAAACAAGTAGGTCTTTGAGCGGATCCTACATTAGCTCCCAAACGTTGGTCTCTAACGAGAGAGGTAAATACTTGTGCCTGAGGAGTTTCTGGACCAGTAGTCCGTAAAGCTCGCTAGGATAAGCAGAATTATTGAATCAGACAAAATAACAAGCAAAGAAACGAAAGACGGCTAAAGCCCCTAAACTATAAGATAAGTAAGTCTCCCCAGATCATATAAGGCACGTTGAGCCCACGTAAAGGGTTTAGTTAAGATCTCAGTCGGTCAAAAAAAGTTTAGAGAGAGATGCTCTCAACTTAGAGAGAGAAAGTTCTTTGAAGATTTGAAGATTTCTTTGAAGTCTTGAAGATTTCTTCGAAGATTCGAAGATTTGAAGATTTGTGAGAGATTTTAGCATGAACATTTGAAGTTTTCTTCGAAGATTGCTTGAATCCTCTTTGTATTTCGCTTGTAGATTTGAATTTCGGGGCCCACCTTCGAATTTCTCCTCTTCATTTGCTTGAAAATTCGAAAATTACTTGAAGTTTTGATTGAAGATTTGCATGAAGTTTTGAAGATTGCATGAAAACTCCTTGAAGGTTTGAGTTTTTGGGCCCACCTTTTAATTCTTGTCTTCATATCTTCGTATCCTCAAATCTTCATGTTTGTTATTGCGAAAATACCCCCTTGAATCGGTTTATTTACCGTACCGCCCAAGAAAAAAAAAGCAAAAAGAAAAAAAAAGGAAAAGAAAAAGGAAAAAAAAGGAAAAAAAAAAAGAGAGAATTCCCAGGAACAATTCTGGACGGGGTGGACGTGGATCGGGGCGAGGGCGAGGAGCAAGAGGCGGGCGAGGGCGAAACATGAACCTGTACGGTTGCTACTCCATAGGATGGTCTATCGAAGTCAATCCTTCTGACATTTCATCCAGCCCTTTGCGCCAGGAGGATTTCCCCCCACTTGCTCCATCGAACTCTGGTGCCAAAGCCCAAGACCAAGGAAACATCATAGCAGCTGCAGAAAATTGTGAAACTGCTGAGTCTTCGTCCGAGGATGATAGCAGCAGTGAGGAATCGACAAACAAGTCGTGCGAACCAAATACCCCCAAGTCCATAAGCTCAGTGGGACGAAAGCCAAAACCTACTGCAACACCATCGGAAATCTCGAACAATGAGGTAAGTGTGGCTACCCCTCGTAATGTTGAGATTGATGTGCAAGAGGATGCTGATAGTGATGAGGAAGATGGGTCTGATGATGGGGAAGATGGGTCTGATGAGGGAAACTCTAAGGAGTTGGACGACGACTTGCAGCCCGCTCCGTTTTCAAAGCAACCTTTCGACGCACACAATGCGCCTACGCGCGAGCCTTCTCCTGTGCAAGCGCCTGCACCTCCGCGCATGACTGCGCCTGCACTTGCGCGCGAGCCTGTGCCTGTGTGAGCGCCTGCCCCTGCGCTCGTACCCACGCCTGCACGCGCGCCAGCTTCTGCGCGCATGCCTGCCGAGTCAGGTGAGCCCAAAGGTATGAGATCCGACACGACTACTCCGAAAGCATCACAGGAAAAATCATGGGCTTCCATGGTCGAAAATCGAGCCATCTAAAATGGAATGAAGCTATGCCTCATTCCAGACGACAGTGACATAGTGAAAATCGATGCCAACATGCTTGATGACGTTGAGAAAGTATGGGATTTTTGCTTGGCGGGTCACTTCGCTTCAAAGTTCCCGGGTAAGCAAGCTCTGACGACGCTTTGCAACTCTTGGAAAGTCCCTTTCAAGTTCTTTGTCCATAATTCTGGTTGGATTGTGTTCAAATTCGAAAAAGATGAACATCGTGAGCAAGTTTTGATTCGTGGGACTTATTCAATTTTTGGGCAAACTCTTATGCTGGAAAATATGCCCCAATGTTTTGAGTTTGATAAGAATTTGTTTCGATACATCCCGGTGTGGATAAGGCTGCCTGGGCTCCCACTCGACTGTTGGAATGAGGAAATTTTGAGCAGGATTGTCTCAAAAGTTGGGACACCGATTGCAACGGACATGCTCACGCGTCAAAAGGAAAGGGTATCCTTTGCTCGAGTCCTTCTGGAGGTTGACGCAGCCGCCACGCTGCCTACATCGGTGAAGATTCATCTCCCCGGAGACAAAATCAGGTAGCAACCGATTGAGTACGGTTTCAGGTCTCAATTTTGCACCACCTGTAAGCTTTTGGGCCATTCCACTACCCGATGCCCGACCATGATACCTGCGCCAAAGCCAGCGCATGTGAGCAAACCAGTGGGTGCCAACGCTGCTGTTCCTAAGGGAAAACCGACCGGGGTCGCTGCTGGCATGGCAGCCATGGAAGCGGGTATTCAGCGTGACCTTATTGCCAACGCCAAGAGCAAGGCAAAGGCCACTGAAGGGGACTGCCGCACGTGATACACCAGTGCCTACGACTGGAAAGGGTCCTGAAAAGGGACAAGTTGATCGAAGAGGCGCATCTCAAAGCCTTGGCAATGACATTGCACCTCGACAAGCTGAAAATAGGCAACCCAAGAGTCATCCGCTTAACAAGGGCACCAATCGACGCGACGAGGCATCTTCAAGCAAGCAGCCCTGTGAGGACCGAGAGGATGAAGACCCTTGATTTGCCTGCAGATTTCTCCTACGAGATGGACTTCATCCAAGTCAAGAAGAAGACAAGGAGGGAGAAGAAGAACCAAGTGCATGAGTCGGCTTAGCTACACCCCCCTTGCTGCTAGCTTGCTTATCTCTTACTTTTGTGTTTTGATGTATTTTCTAGATTAGGGACTACATAATGAGTTTTATTTGTTTTTCTAGGGTCATGAGATAGGTTAGGTGTGCTCGCACCGTCTAGATGGGAATGCTCATCTAGATGCCTATTAAAGGCCTTTAAGATCATTTGCATATTTGTGTTGTAACCACTTTGGTGATCATGCCTGCATACCTTGTATGTTAACTTTTGATCATTTATGTTTGGCATAACTACAAGAACACTATTTACATTTCGATAAAAAATAAAGGGCTTAGTTAAGATATGCCAAATTTCGAGGGGAAAGGGAATTTGATCAACCACTAGGACAGAATTTGTACAAAATCCGAAATCATAATACCAAGTTTATAAAAATTAGAACTTATCGAACTAGAATTGGACATAATATAAATTCTAACATGAACTAAATAGTAAGCTTTCCTATATTATGGATCAACTTAGTAAGTATCAAATATATAGCGATTTTTCATTATAACATAATTCTCTATAAACAACGAGGATATAGTTTAAATGATATTATTTAATTTTTAAAAGGATGTTAATCAAAGTTTAAATTTATACCTTAGTTCTTATATATCTCTCTATATTGAAAAAAAAATGCAAATTTACAATCACGTACAATTCCCGACATAATTTTTTTTCTAGACAACTTTAGTACTCAAAGGTAAGATTTCCAAGTCTAATCATAACATATATATGGTACAGTGCATAAGTAGTACAAAATGAAGACTGTTTACACATTACAGGCACATTAAAACGTTCTTGTGTGAACTAAGCAATAATTGTATCCATATTTTTGTATACGGACATTCCTTGAACTTATATAGAATTGGTTGGCTATTTAATTAAATTCAATAAATTGACTAATTAAAAGTTCCTTTATTCAACTTAATTTGATTAATGCAAAGGATTTTGGATGATTTTCAGAAGCAGACATGCAGAACAATTTTATATTGAAATTAGCTTGAAAAATAAGCATTTTGAAACCCTACACACCTAAAAAAAATAAATATTTTCTTGTCTTCTCGTATGCATGAAGAGTTGACATTCTCCAATTTTGGTCATCCGAATCTTTCAAGGAATTGATTCTTAGAAAACATTATTTATTTAATTTTTATATTTATGGATGTAGACATTCAACCTAGCACATATGGTATATGGATACGGATGATTTATTTTATATTTTAAAATTTAGTAGCAAGTGTTTTCATGCATGATATTTAATTAATCATCCAAAAGTCGTCGACCGTCTTTGTAAGTCTTAATTTAGCAATATAAATATAATGGTCCAGAATATTGTAAATAATACTACATGAGTACATTTTATAAGATTCCCAATTTCGATACATCTGATCAATAACATTTTATTAAACATATGTAGATAATTATAAATGTTTCCTGTTGTACTGTCACAAAAACAATGGTCATATATAAGGTCATACAATTCTAATACTCGTGTTATTTTGACTTGTAATCATGAATTACTATTTTCCTTATGAATTAAATGTGTTTTTGTTTTCCTGGGAAAATATATATTTACTTTCAAGTCAAGATAGGTTAATATAACTTGATTAATTAAATGTGCATTTCTAATATGGAGGCCATTTATTTATAGATGTGGAAACAAACTAGACCTTTAATTTTTTGGTTGCCAACCCAGATGGGTGTACTACGGTCCAATTTATATAGAAAACTGAAGTTCTAACCAGCGAACTCTCACCGGCCTATAATAAAATACTAATATATTTTATTATTACGTGTTTTTATTTTTTTGCAATTCTCATCTAAGCCAAAAGATAAAAATTATATCCCAATTAGATCAAGTCAAAGTCTATCTTCTAATTAACTCCAATTAAATTCTAATTGTACCATACCACCCCTCTTATCAAACGAGAGTAAGAAAATGGAAAGTCCAATCGTGTTTAATATTTAGAAAATAATCATCTTAAAAAAGGTAGTAGTTAATTCAATTGTAACCTCATAATTGTGGAGTATTATTAGCACTAATCAATTTAAAAGTCAGTAGTAATTCAATACTAGTTTATTAGTAATTACATAATTGTATTATTTGAAAATCAGTAGTAATTCAGTTTGAAAATCAGGTTTGTAGATAATTCTCCATATTTTTCATTCTATGTATGATTATTTTTTCATATTCTCTAAAAAGAACACAAAAAAAAATTAAAAATTGTGTAGTTCACAATTTTGTAAACTCAATATTTGTGGGATAAAGTGGAGAGGTGGTATGAAATTACAAACTACTATTTTATGAATTGAATTTAATAATAATTAATTAAAATTAATATTGTAAACCCAATATTAATTTAATAATAATTAATTAAAATTACATACTACACTATTTTATGAATTGAATTACATACTACTATTAATGAAATTGAATTACATACTACTTTGCAATTCTTCCGCACTTCGAGTTACATACTACTTTTGAATTAAATTACATACTACTAGTAATGAAATTGAATTACATACTACTAGTAATGAAATTGAATTACATACTACTTTGCAATTCTTTCGCACTAACCTCCGGTTTATGGAAAAAACAACTATTGCCATTTAAGAAATTTAGAGATTGAAGCGTAATTATCCTCTTACTAATTCTTTCCCACTAACGGCTAGTTTATGGAAAAAAAAAAACTATTGCCATTTAAGAAATTTAGAGATTGGAGCCTAATTATCCTCTTACCATGCATGGATATGGGTATAATTGAGAAAGTATATATTATTTTGTGTTATAATGGGATTAATATAACCTAAATGGGTATATAAGATTTGAATGGATTATATGGGATATTATGTTTTAAAAAGTGTATCAAATGGGAATTATCCCTTTTTTTTTTTATCTTCAATAAAATTTACTCTATCTGTCCAAAAGTGATAATTTTGCGGTTGATTTCACACATATTAAGAAATGAGTAGTTTATATAGTTAAGTCATTAATTTAGTTAGTGTTTTCCCAATTATAACTTTCTTGAATTTATTAATGTCAATTAATGCTTATAAAAATCAGTGTTGGAATTAGTATATTTGTTATTGGAATAGTAAGATTTTACATTGTAATCATTAATTTTCAATTCACCATGTAGAATACTAGTATTTCAAGAATATTAATTAAGGGTATGTGTGGAAATGAAAATATAACGATATGTTAAATATATTAACTGGACTATGTTTGTGGGACAGACGGAAATAAAATATTGGACTATTTTTATGGAATGGAGGGAGTATTGTTTTAATAAAAACACTAATTATGATATGCAGAGTCCGGAGAACAACTGCATGTCTTTAAGTTTTAGTAAGAAATGTTAGGAAAATTGTCAGTGTGGTCCTATAATTATGTTTCTTTTGCAAATTGATCCTGTTTTGATTGTTGTTGGCAAATAATATCTTATAATTATGCAAAATTCTAATTTACGGCCCTTGCCTGACCTTAAACCTGTAAGAGAAAGTTGCGAGCCATAAATGTTGTA
This sequence comes from Phtheirospermum japonicum, assembly GCA_014905375.1. Lineage (NCBI taxonomy): Eukaryota > Viridiplantae > Streptophyta > Magnoliopsida > Lamiales > Orobanchaceae > Phtheirospermum > Phtheirospermum japonicum. Next base: position 410,260 of record BMAC01000196.1, read on the forward strand.
AAGCTAAAACAAGAAAGGAGATAAGCTATGTGGTTAAAAGTTGAATTGTTGTTTTAATTGAAAGAAAGCAGAGAGCTCATACTTTTTTTGATGAGAATATTTTGTTGTAAACCTTTTTTCATATTAATCATTCAATCATTTATTTTTAATGATTATAGCAGAGAATGTTACAGCTATGTATAGCAAGGTGCCTGACTAATGTAACCTTATAATATGTGGCTATAAATGTTACAGTACAATGACAACGTCTACCTATAATATGGAGACAGTAATGCTACAGTACAGTGACAGCTGTATTAGTTTGGATGTACTAGACTGGGGTTAACATCATCATTTGACGTAGTGCAGGTCATCTTCTCATGAGACCTGCTGCTAGCTTCCTGTGCGACCTCCTAGAGACCTCTCATGCGACGTGTATGGTCGGCACTTATGCGACCTGAAGTTATCAGGTCGCTGAGCTGTATATAGAAATGCGACCTGAGGTTATTAGGTCGTTCTCTATTATCCCCACTTCATTCGAGTGTGGCGAGAGGAAGAACAGACAGCTTATTTCGGAGTCGAATGAAGAATTGATGAGATAGTGGCTTGGTGAAGACATTGGCAGTTTGATCAATAAAAGGAACAAACAAAACTTGTAGGAATTTCTTCGCAATGAGGTCTCTGACAAAATGAAGATCTAACTTAAAGTGTTTGGTACGAGCATGGAGAACACGATTGGAAACAACAACAATAACACTTTGATTGTAAACTCAAATTCTAGGAGCAGCAAGAAGTTTGACATCATGCAGCTCGTGAAGCAAGGATCGGACACATATTATTTCTGCAGTGGCATGAGCTAGACTCGGTATTCAGCCTCATTACTGGATTTGGAAATAGAGGTCTGCTTTTTAGAGCACCAGGAGACAACATTTCTTCCCAGAAAGATACAAACACCTGTAACAGATTTCCTGTCATCCAGATCGTCGACCCATTCCGAATCTGAAAATCCTGTGAGAGTGAAGTGTGAGGTTTTACTGTAGTTGATTCCTTAACAAACTGTACCAGCGAGGTAACACAGAATTCGCTTGACAGCTCGTCAGTGTGTGTTGAGGGGGCAGTGCATATATTTACACCTTATTGACACTATAAGAGATGCCAGGCCTAGTGATGGTAATGTATTGAAGAGCTCCAACAATACTCCTATAAAATGATGGATCAATAATTGGGTCCACTTGGGATTTAGACAGAACAGGAGAGACAATCATCGATGCAGAGGTGGCTTTAGCTCCAGCCATACTAGCTCTTTCCAAGAGATTCATAATGTATTTTTCCTGATTTAGATGCAAACCTTTAGCTGTGTGTGAGACCTCAATACCAAGAAAATAATGCAGTTCACCTAAATTCTTTAATAAAAAAGTTGAATCAAGATGAGTGATAAGCTTCGCAATACCAGCTTTGTTGCTGCCCATGACTAGGATGTCATCAACATACACCAACGCACAGATGCAACCATATGAAGTGTTGGAGAAGAAAACAGATCTATCAGTCTTGGAAGAAGAGAAACCAAATTGAATAAGAACAGCTCGCAACTTTCCAAGCCAGGCTCTAAGAGCCTGTTTAAAGCTATAAATTGTATTAGATAGTCTGCACACCTGGAGTCAATTACTATCCTATTCAAAACCAGATGGTTGAGCCATGAAGATCTCCTAGTCCAGCTCTCCATTCAAAAAGGTATTATTAACATCTAATTGCTTTACTGACCAATTACAGTTGACAACTATAGACTCTAATAGTGGTAGCCTTCACAACAGGACTGAAAGTTTCAGAAGAATCAAAACCTGGCACTTGATTGTATCCTTTGGCGACTAATTTGGCCTTATACCGAGCTACTGTTCCATCAGCATGAGTTTTTAGTTTGAACACCCACTTGCAACTAACTAAAGATTTTCTTGGAGGTAGCTCAGAGAGAGACCAGGTCTGATTCTTAATAAGAGCTACATAATCTTCACACATAGCAACTTTTCACTTGGGATGAGTTAAAGCGTCAACACAGGAGGAGGGCTCTCTGAAATCAAAGAGCTGCGTGATGAGCACCCTGGTCTTGTAAATTCCTGCTTTAGCTCTTATTATCATGTGGTGTTTACCTGCAAAAATATTAGTATCTGTTCCATAAGGAAAATGAGAAGTATGTGGAGAACTCATAAGTGGTAATTCAACAGTGAGAGGAATAGTATAGGGACTAGATTGACTGGAAGGTAGTGGGATAGGCTAGTGTAAAGGACTGGACAGATGGGACATATGAGGTTGTGGTGAGTTCGCTGATGATTGTGATGAGATCGCAGATGATAGTGAGGGAGGTCGTTGATGCTGTAATATCTTGGGGAACTATTATAAGAGGAGTTGGACCAAGTATAGATGGTATATTATGAGGTTGTGGTGAGGTCGCATGTGATTGTGGTGAGGTTGCATATGATTGTGGTGAGGTCGTTGAAGATGTAGTAGCTTGGGGAACTGTTATGAGAGGAGGTGGACCAAGTGTAGATGGTTAAATATTGGAGCAAGAGTGAGGTCCAGAATTTTTGGAAAAGGGAAATTTGAGCTCATCAAAGATCACATTTCTAGTGATTATGACCTTGCTGTTTGGTAGTAAGACTTGAACCCCTTATAGTGTTCACTGTGACCAAAAAAGGTACTAGGTTGAGACTTGAATTGGAGTTTGTGTTTATTGAATGGTCTAAGATGAGGGTAACAGAGACACCCAAGGGTTTAGGATGAGTGTAGATGGGCTTTTGATTTAGTAAGAGCTGGTGAGGGATTTTGTACTAAGTGGTTTTGAGGGTAGTCTGTTGATGAGGTAGACAACAGTGGTAAATGCATCATCCCAATATTTGATAGGTAAATGAGAGTGAGAGAGGAGAGAAAGTCCTTTTTCAATAATGTGTCTATGTTTTCTTTCTGCAATGCCATTTTGTTCAGGGGTGTAAGGGCAAGAGATTTTATGATGTATCCCAAAGGAGTGATACAAGCTTGTGAGAGCTATGAATTGTCCCCCTCCATCACTTTGTACCGACTTTATTTTAGATTGGAACTGAGTAAGAATGAGGTTTTTTAAGTGAGTGAAGGCATTGACCACATCAGACTTGTGTTTTAGCAGATAGATCCAAGTGTATCTAGTATAATGATCAGTAAAGGAAACACAGTAAGAGAATCCATTCGAGGATTTTATAGGAGCAGGACACCATACATCTGTATGTGTGAGATCAAAGGGTTTGGTATATTCAGCTTCTGAGAGAAAAAAGGGTAGCTGATGACTTTTACCATGAAGACAAGTACAACAAGTGGAAAAAGTGATTTTATTATTTGAAATGGAGATATTACAGTTTTTGAGAACTCTATGTAGTACATTATTGGTAGGATAACCTTGTCTAAGATTTCATAACTGTAAATCTGTTTCCTTATTTTTATTGTCGAGCTTGGTGATGAAGGTACTAGGGTCTTGAATCTTGAGGAAACAGGTGCATGGTAGGAATCGACAGTGGGGGTGCTGGCGAGTTGTATGTCAAATTTGTAGAGGCCATTCCTAAGAGTGCCTCTGAGAAGGGTTTGATGTGTAACTTAATCCTTAACACAGCAAGTGGTAGAATGAAACTCAAATTATACAGAGTTATCTTGAGCAAATTGAGAAACACTAATGAGGTTTTTTGTTATGTGAGGAACATGAAGGAGTTTTTTGATTAAGAAAAATTTGTTGCTGGATTTGAACTGAGAATTACTAATATGAGAAATACACAAACCTTATCCATTTCCTACTTGAACCTTGTTGTTGCCTTGGAGTTCTGAAAAAATGTTGAGGTTGGCGAGGTCATTGGTGACATAATTAGAGGCTTCTGAATCTGCATACCAACTTGCATCACTACCTGAATCAGACATTAATGATAGATCAGAGGGATCAATGGACTGAGTGTCTGGATAGGCTGAGTAGGAGGTCGCAGAGGTGTTTGAGCCATTCTGATCATTATTGGATGGTGCAGTGTAAGCACCATCGAATCTGTAATAGCACTTGTCAGCAGAGTGGTTAGTGTAACCACAAATCTGGCAAGGCGGCCTGTTACCTGTCCTGAAACCTCTTCCACCTCTTCCTCGGTTACTACTGTTCCTTCCTCTGCCACCTCTTCCAAAGTGGCGACTTGTCCTCTATTAGCTCCTACAGCAGTCCAGTTTTCTCTTCTCTGGCCAGGGGACTGAGTAGTGATATTGATAGTGGGGCTTGATCCTTATGTATTGATGAGATTTGATGAATTTCTAGTTTTCAGTCTGGTTTCATAGCTCAGTAACATAGGTGGGATGTCTCTGAGAGTGAGTGAGCCACTCATATTGATGAGATTTGATGAATTTCTAGTTTTCAGTCTGGTTTCATAGCTCAGTAACATAGGTGGCATGTCTTTGAGAGTGAGTGAGCCACTCCTATTTGTAGCTACTAGAACCACTGGTCAATATCTTCTCCTAGTCCAGTAAGAACATGCATTGCTTGATCTTCTTCATAATTTGGTTGTCCAGCAGAAGCTAACATGTCGCAACAAGTTTTTACTTTGTTGACATAATCCTTGATGCTCATGGTCCCTTTATTGATAGAGCAGAGCTGCATCTTGTACTTCATTTTTCTGGTTTGGCTAGAGAAATTGGCTTCAAGAGTTTGCATATCTCTCTTAAGTATGCAATGCCAACCATCATGGTAAGTAGGTTTTCAGAGAGAGAAGAGAGAAGCCAGGATGTTAACAGCTGAGTTTGAATTTTGTGAAGATAGAGTATTATTCGGGATTATTGGATGAGAGCTCGCCTGAGACTCGTGTGATGTATTGGTGTTACCCTCCATGATAAATAAGAAGGGAAGAGAAGAATAAAGAGGGAAGAGGTATTCAGAGTCAGGCAAAAACCCGCTCTGATACCATGAAAGAAAGCAAAGGGCTCATACTTTTTTTTATGAGAATATTCTGGTATAAACCTTTTCCAATATTAATCATGCAATCATTTCTTCGTAATGATTACATCAGATAATGTTACAGTTATATATATCAAGGTGCATGACTAGTGTAGCCCTAGAATATGTGTCTAGAAATGCTACAATACAATGACAATGGATACGTAGAATATGTGGACAGTAATGCTACAGTACAGTGAGAACTGTATTAGGTTGAATGTACTAGACTAGAGCTGACATAATCATTTGACGTAGTGCAGGTCATCTTCCCATGAGGCCTGATGCTAACTTCCTGTGCGACCTCCTGGAGACCTCTCATGCGACCTGTATGGTCGGCACTTATGTGACCTGAAGTTATGAGGTCGTTGAGCTGTATATGGCCATGCGACCTGAGGTTATTAGGTCGCTCTCTATTATCAACACCTTTGTGAAAAATTACAGAAGCCCTCCTTGTAGCCTACTCAACCCTAATATAAGCGTCTAGAACACTACTACGTGTAAAGATACGCACAATTGGATATAAATAAGATAAAACACTACCCTACAGCAATGGATTTATGAGCTGGTTGTCCTTTCTCTGACATGTACATGTCGTCATTTTCATGAACTCGGCTTACAGTTAATGTTGGTGTATTTTCATGCCCCCTCAATCTGAGAGAGTCTAATAGTAGAACTGATAATTTATTTCTTAAATGAATGTCATGAACCAGGGTTTGAGCTCGAAGGATTTGGGAATTAGGGCACCTATTGAAGATGGCGATTTGGGGGAGGAATATGGTTTGGAGAAGAGGCAAGCGGATAAGAGGGAAGTCGAGTCTGGATTTGCTAGGTCGATTGCATTGGGTGGAAAGGGATATGGCCAGCATGTGTAATGCTGGGCTCACAGTTGGAGTTAAAGTAAAAGGGCCATTTGATTGAATTAAAAGAAAGTCCCAGTTAATTAAATGGTATGGAGCCCAATTAGAGTTTATGATTCAATTTATATTTCTTGTTGTTGCTTTTTCGTTTTTAAAGGACCTTTCAGCATATTGAAATGGTGCCCCCCACATGTGGGTTATTTATGTATGGTAACAAAGGAAAAATGGACAAGTAATTACATTAATGAAAATTCCTTTCTCTCCAAGTCTCTCTACATTCTCCCATTTCTATCTCAATCTCTTGCTGCTCTTATCTCCAGCCTAGGAAAATATATACAGTTTTACAAGAAAAATGGACAAGTAATTATATTCATGAAAATTCCTTTCTCTCCAAGGGAAGGATGTAATCCTAGTGGTGATAGATAGATTCACCAAGTATGGCCATTTCATAGCCCTATCACACCCTTTCACTGTCCATACAGTTGCTAAGCTATTCTTGGACTCTGTTTACAAGCTACATGGGCAGCCATTAAACATTGTTACTAATAGGGATAAAATCTTCTCTAGCACATTTTGGAAGGAGTTTTCTTAAGGCTTTGGGAACACAGTTAAACTTTATATCAGCCTACCATCCTCAATCAGATGGCCAAACTGAAAGGCTGAATCAATGTTTGGAGAACTACCTGAGATGTATGGTGCAGCAAAATCCTAAGAGTTGGACTAAATGGTTGGCCTTTGCAGAATTCTGGTATAATACTAACCACCACACAAGCCTAAACACTACCCCTTTTAATGCCCTCTATGGTACCAACCCCCTTCCACATTCCTGAAAACACATATCCTTACACAACATCAGGACACAAATTAATTCATTCAACAAAGGCAGCAATTGACTCAAGAACTCAAACAAAACTTACAACAACCTCAACAACGAATGAAATTCTTTGCAGATAAGAAGAGAGCAGAAAGACAATTTGAGGTAGGGGGTCGGGTTTATTTGAAATTACAACCTTTCAGGCAGAATTCAGTGGTACTCAGAAAAAACCTCAAGCTATCAGCCAGATACTATGGACCATATCAAATCACTGAAAAAATTGGAGAGGTGGCTTATCGATTGCAGCTCCCAGATGGAGCCCGGATCCACCCGGTTTTCCACGTGTTGCTCCTGAAGAAGAAACTTAGCCCCACACTGCAAACACCACCAAATTAGGACCTCCCTTTCACTGATAATGACGGCGAGTTCCTGATAACACCAAACAAATCAATTGGTCAGAGTGGTTCGCCGGCGAAAGGAAATGGTAGTATAATTTCTAATTACATGGTGCAATAGTGAAACTGAACATGCAACTTGAGAGGACGAGAAATACTTACACAAATGTTTCCCCAAGTTCGATCCTTTGGGACAAGGATCTCAAGAGGGGAGGGGTATTGTCATGAACCAGGGTTTGAGCTCGAAGGATTTGGGAATTAAGGCACCTATTGAAGAAGGCGATTTGGGGGAGGAATCGGGTTTGGAGAAGAGGCAAGCGGATAAGAGGGAAGTCGGGTCTGGATTTGCTGGGTCGGTTGCATTGGGTGGAAAGGGATATGGCCAGCATGTGTAATGCTGGGCTCGCAGCTGGAGTTAAAGTAAAAGGGCCATTTGATTGAATTAAAAGAAAGTCCCAGTTAATTAAATGGTCTGGAGCCCAATTAGAGTTTATGATTTAATTTATATTTCTTGTTGTTGCTTTTCCATTTTTAAAGGATCTTTCAGCATATTTAAATGGTCCCCCCCACATGTGGGTTATTTATGTATGGTGAAAAAGGAAAATGGATAAGTAATTACATTCATGATAATTCCTTTCTCTCCAAGTCTCTCTACATTCTCTCATTTCTATCTCAATCTCTTGCTGCTCTTATCTCCAGCCCAGGAAAATATATACAATTTTACAAGAAATAATTGAATACTTAACAACGAACATAAGATTGTTCTGTGATTGTCTTAATTAGTATGTCAGTCAACTAATCATGTGAGGGCACATGTTGAGTAGAAATGATCTTGTCTTGTAACTTCTCCCTAACAAAATGAAGTTCAATCTCAAAGTGTTCGGATTTAGGATGATGCATAAGATTGCTTGCCAATGAAATTGCACTTTGAATGCCCATCCAGACCCTTGGAGCTTTAGGTTGACTCATTTTGAGTTCTCCTAGGAGTTGTTGTAGCTAAGTCACATCACTAGTAGTGTGTGCTAAGCTTCTATATTCTACTTTATAACTGGACTTTGATACTATGGGCTGCTTCTTAGAATTCCATGAGATGCTTGGTCTAAGAAAAACACACGAACCAGTATTTGATCTTCTATCATGTTGGTGTGTAGCCTAATCAGCATCAGTAAAAGCCATCAAATCAAAATTCCTAGGATAAGCAAAGTAAGGCCATAATTCAGTGTTCCTGTTAGATACCTGGTAATCCTTTTTACTGCCTTCCAATGAGTATCCAGAGGTGTTTGAATAAATTGGCTAACTTTGTTCATATTATAAGCAATCTCAGGCTTTGTGATAGTGTCATACTGCCAAGCTCCTACTATACTTCTATACAATGTGTCATTTTGTAAAGGATTTCACTTGAATTTAGATAAGGGAGGAATTTAGAGCATATATAGGTGATAACATTCCTTTTGACCCCTTCATCCCTACTCTCTCAATGATACTTTCTATGTACTTTATTTGTCCAAGAAAACACTCATTGTGCACTGGATGCATTTTTATGACAAAAAATAGTTTAGAATGACAAGATCCTTTAAAGAGAAGTGCTTGCTGATTTGATCAATAGTAGCCTGGATTTTATTTGACTACACCCAGTGATGATGACATCATCTAAATACACCAATACAATCATGAAATCATCCTCATTATGTTTTTAATACACTGATGTATTAGACTTGGAAGCCCAAAAGAAAAAAAAACTAGAGAAGTCAGAACTTTCCCAAATTTATCAAAACAAGTCCTTGAAGCCTGCTTAAGTCCATAAAGCGATTTCCTGAGTTTGAAAACAAGATTCTCTTGACCAGGATAAACAAATCCAGGTGGTTGTTGCATATACAACTCCACATCTATGTCTCCATTAAGAAATGCATTATCTACATCAAGTTGTCAAATATGCCAAAATAAGGTAACGTTTAACACAGTTCTAACAAATGCATGCCTAACAACTGGACTATATGTGTCAAGATAATCAAAACTAGGCACCTAAGAATATTATTTAGAAACTAGTCTGGATTTGAGCCTAGCAACAGTTCCATCTGCATTCTTCTTAACTTTGTAGATCCGTCTACACCACATTGACTGTTTACCAGCAAGCTGCTCACTTAAGATCCAAGTTTAATTCTTCATCAAAGTTGAAAATTCTTATTCATGAACTCTTTCCATTATGGCATGTCGATTGCCTCTTGATCACTCTTAATCTCTTGTAGAGTTTCACACACATATGCTTTAGGATTGTAAACTCCTTTTGACCTTTTGATCATTGGGTGAGATCCTGTAGTCTGATTAGAAACATTATTATCAACATGTTTATCAATATTCTCAATTGTTAAATTAATAGTTATAAATACTCCTTTCAAAGATTTTGAAGAGGTCTAAAAGTGTATAGGAACGGATGTAGATTGGAGAGAGGAGTGTGTCTTTTGAGAACTGGAGCTGGAAGAAGAAGAAGAAGAAGAAGAAGAAGAAGAAGAAGAAGAAGAAGAAGAAGAAGAAGAAGAAGAAGAAGAAGAAGAAGAAGAAGAAGAAGAAGAATCATGAGTCATTTTATTATAATAAATATTAGGATCAAAACCAGCAGTTGGTCCAGGTATTGGAACATTCATACTTCCAATGATCAGTGAAGATGGTGTTGGTAAGAAACTATCATTGGCACGCATAAGGCTTTCACTCTTAATTCTAGATTAAGGACACCTTTTCATCAAAAAGAACATGTCTACTAATGATCACTTTTCATCCTGTAAGCAAGACCTTATATCCTTTGTGATGGATACTATATCAAATGAATGTTCTAGGTTCACTCCTAATCCATAAGTTGTGCTTGTTGTATGGTATGAGTAAAGAATAGCAGAGATATTCAAAGGTTTTGAGGGTGAGTATGTCTGGTTCTGGTTGGTTAAGGCCTCAAAAGGGGTATTGTAGTTAATAATTCTTCAGGGTGTTATGTTGATGTTATAGGTGGCATTGGAAAAGGCGTTGTCCAAATGTTTTGTTGGAAGGTCAGAGTGAGCCAGAAGTGTTAAACCAACTTCAACCAAGTGATTGTGCTTCCTCCCAGCAAGTCTATCTTGCTGAGGAGTGTATGGACATGATATTTTGTGAATTTCTCCATTTTTAGACAAAAAAATTGCTCATAACTATAAACTTTCCCCCTCCAATAGTCTGTATAGTCTTGAACTTTTCGTTGTACTGAGTTTCAAAAAGGGATACAAAATGCATAAAACCTCTAAGTTCATCGGATTTATTCTTGAGAAAATAAATACAAGTGAATCTGGTTATATGATCAATGAAGTTTATGTAGTAAGTAAAACAAGAAGAAGATCTCATAGGTGTTAGTCCCAAAATTCATTATGAACAAGATCAAAAATATCATGATAAACAGTATGAGAATCAGAAAATGTCAGCTTATGGAATTTAAACTTCATAGAAGAAGAACACAAAACATCACTTTCATTATTGCCTGAAATACTAATCTTACAACTGGCAAAAGCCTTCTTAAAAATTTCTAAGGGTGAACGTCCCATTCTGAAATGTCAAACATCTAAGTTGGCTTTATTCTTAATCTCAACAAAGTTTATTGAAAGCTGAGAATTTGAAGGAAAAAACATGATTTGAGAAGTTAGATTCTTGAGATTTGGTGCTGGTGAGATTGAGAAAATAAAGGCCATCCCTAATTGTTCCTCTGAGAATTACCACTCTTGTGGTTGGATCCTTCACAACACAAGAAAATGGGTGAAACTATAAAATTATTTGTTGTCCCTAACAAACTGAGATACACTGATTAAATTCTTCATGATAGATGTCACATGCAGTAAGTTCTTGAGTAAGGATGTGGGATCATAATCTTTTACAAGAAAAATATTTAACAAATGAATTACAGAGTGAGAAATCGACAAACCTGCACCATTTCCCATATGTATCTTCTCTCCTCCTTGATAGTCAATGGCCATGTTGAGGTTGTTGAGATCATACTCAATGTGATTTGTTGCACCTGAATCAGGGTGCCAGTAGATATCGTCCTTTTCATCATGATATATTCCACTAGCAACATTTGCACTCATGTTGTTGTTTTGATGAATGTTGACTTGATCATTGGAATTTATAGGATTGCTTGTGGGAGAAAAATCCATGTTCAACCTTTGATAATATTTGTCTGCAATATGACCTGTGCAGTGACATATCTAACATTTTCGCTTATAATAACTTCCTCTTCCTCCTATGCTTTCCACCTCTACAAGAACTTCCTCTTCATATGTTATTTGATCCTGATGTATTGTTGTTATATCCTCTGCCTCTATTTGCTTGATAAGGTCCTTCTCTTCCTCCTCCGCTACCAGTGGTAAGATTAACTAAAAAACCATTTTTTTCTGAGCTCCCAAATTGATTATCCAAGGTCTCAAGCTTATTCTCAAAGCAGAGGAGAATAGAGTGAGCTTCAGTAGGGGTAAGTGAATGAGTAGGAGCCCTAGATGTGAGAGAGACAAGCACTGGGTTGTACTCAGATCCAAGTTCTTCTAAAATATACATGAATTGATCAGATTCGACACACTTTCTCCAACTGCAGATAAAAGATCAGAACAAGAATTGACCTTGTTGTGTGATACGACATCAAATATCCAGGTCAGATTGCAAGTCAAATTAGCTCAAATAGGAGACCTCTTATAAGTGATTACCAAGCTCTTATAAGCTAGAATGGTATTTATGTTTATAAAATAGGTCGGTTCAGAGAGTTGGGTTTTATGTTATGGTTTGGGCCCCAGTTAGATGAAGGTGTGGGATGGTTATTAGCCCATGGTTATTATGGTAGATTTAACAAAATATGAGAGTTCTAATGGGCATGGTAATTTAGCATAAATGAAAAATCCTAATTCTAAGTCGGTGGGTTAATTATGGAATTATGTTGTGAATAGGAGACGAAAACCCTAGGTTGGGAATACGTCTCTTGTTTATATAAAGACAAAATAGGTATATTAAGTTAATTTAATCCTACGTTTTGAGCTCTCATTTTATCATCATAAGAAAGGTACTGACTTAAATATTGAAGGGCCTACGCTGGGGCTGTCTGTCTTGGGTTTTGTTTTGTAGGTCGCTCAAGTCAGAAGGAGCAGTTCGGAGTTCAGTGACATATCTTCTTGGTGAGCCAAACTTTTTGGTCACATCAGGTTAAGAAATTCATTCATACTCATGATTCCTTTCTTTAGAACTTGCAGTTGTAACCTTATTTTCTTCACTTTTACCTTGTTCTGATTGAAAAAAATATTTTTGATGAATTACCAAATCTTAGATGCAGTGGTCAGGCCCACGGTTATGATGAGTTGGCTTTCAATGAGGGAAGATAATATCCATGAGACCATGAGTTGGTATAATCTCTTCTGGTGAACATATTATGGATTCAAAACTTGCTCTGTCTCTCCAGCTCTAATGATAAATTGAGTAAGTGCTCTCATTTCTCCAGTGAGATATCCAAATAGGCCAAAACCAGCAGCTGCTACCCAGATCTACTATTTCCACAGCAAAAAGTTGTTGGCTGTCAGCTTGATAGAAATAAGTTGCGCTTGTGGTTGAACGATTGGATCTGTCATTGTCTTTTTTAAATAATAATAATAATTTAAAATGAATGAGGTGAATCAGAGACAAATGACTAACCCTCTTTGATACCATATAAGAGAAAGCTTCAAGTCATAAATGCTGTAAAGCAAAAAAAAGAAAGAAGACAAAGGTATGTGGTTAAAAGTTGTATTTTTATTTCAATGCCTTTACGAAAAAATCCAGAAGCCTAATATATAGACTCTCAACCTTAATAGAAGGACCTAGAACACTAATATGCGTAAAACTACAATTGGACATGAATAAGATAAAACACTACCCTGCCTCAACGACTTTATGAGGTGGTTGTCCTATCACTGACGTGTGTATGCCATTTGCATGACCTCGGCTGACAGCTAGGGCTGGTGTATTTTCAAACTTGACTTGTCTCTTGCTGCCTTGTTGAAAGTTGGAATATCACACGTCGAGCGTGTATAAAGTTAAAGGCATCCAGACACGACATGATTCTTTATTTTGGACATTGGATTGACAATGATTATTTAATTACCATGTCAGAGTGTAAGAATTAATCGAAATTGTAATTTACCAATACTTATGTATATTACACATGTGATATTTTGGTTAAAAGTAAATTCTCTGTAATTCTGTACTGGGATTGTGAAAGGTTTTATAATTATAGGTTGTTTTTGAAAAGGAAAAAAAATCCAACGTGTCCTAATCGCAAGAGACCAAAGTGCAGTATTCCTAGAATGTACTATACAAATATATGCTTTAAATATCTTATGTTTAATAATATGAATGGTTTGATACTTGATAACTTTACACAGTTTTAGGGAACAGTTAAATAAAAATATATATTAAGTACCTTTATTGTAGAATATTTAGTTTGTTCACCATAATTGTGATGTGTCTATTCTATTCAATTTATAGAGCTCCCACTTTAATTGCAAGAGATAATAGAGATCAATAAAATATAAAAGAGATTATATGATACTCCTTAAGTTAAACTAATCAATAAAGGGATATATATATGGTGTTCCTTAAGTTAAGCAAATTCACAAAATAGAGAGTATGATGTATCAATAATTATAGTAGTCTATCATTCCCCTTCAAGCGAGACGTGGGAGAAAGAACCAACTCAAAGCTTATAATAGAAGAACTCAAAGAGGGGTTGAGCCAATCCTTTTGTGAAGATGTCAGCAATTTATGGATCAGTGGGTACAAATCAGGTAGTCAACTTTCCCGTGGATACAAGCTCTAGAATGAAATGGTAGTCAGTATCAATACTCTTAGCGCGTTTTTGGGATACCAGATCTTAATAAGTAAATATCGCACTCTAAGGCATTCCATGAAGATCACATAATAAATGAGTGAGCCAAACTAATTCTATGACTGCATTTGCTAATGCTTGATATTCAGATTCACAACTGGAGCAGGAAACAGTAGGTTACTTCTTGGCACTCCAGGAGACCAAGTTTCCACCAAGAAACACGAATTAACCAAAGGGGGGTCACCTTATGTCAAGGCATCGAGCCCAATCGGCTTCTGAATAACCAATTAGAGAATAGGTGAATAAGCTAGAGAAAGATAACCCAAAACTGAGAGTATCTTTTACATAACGAAGGATACGTTTCATGAATTAAAAGTGATCATTTGTAGGACTTTGCAAAAATTGGTTGACGAGGTTGACCACAGAAGAAAGATCTGGACGTTTAATAGTTAAGTATTGAAATGCACCAACAAGGGAATGATAAAGTATAGAATCCTAAAAGCAACCCCATCGGTTGTGAGACTTTGTCCTGCAACTAACGTAGTAGAGACAAGCTTGGAATTAAGAAAATAATCTCTCTTGAGAATGTCAGTAGCATATTTTGCCTGATTTAAGAACAAACCATCTTGCTTATATGTGATTTCGAGACCAAGGAAGCATGTTAATTTACCCAAGTCTCGAATAGAAAATTCACCGTGTAAACAAGTGATGAATCTATGTATTAAGAACAACTCATTTCCAGTCAGAATAATGTCATCCGCGTAGACCAAAAGATAAAATAGAGGAACCTTGTGTAAACACAAATAAGGAGGTTTTGGCACGACAACATTTGAATTTGATATTAGTAATAAAATCATTGAAACATTGAAACTAAGTGAGATGAGCTTGTTTGAGCCCATATAATGCCTTCTTGATACGACAAGCAGAACTGGAAGAAAAGGATCAACATAGATAGGTGGTTATTTCATGTAGATGGGGTTGGATAGAATGACATTTAGGAAAATATTTTTGATGTCTAGTTTGTGTACAGACACTTGTGCAAGAACGCAATGGCGAGTACAATGCGTACAGTGGAGGCTTTAACAACTATACTAAATGTGTGAGACTAGTTAAAACCAAAAAGTTATGTATACCTTGGGTGACAAAACAAGCATTATGATGGTCGATGGAGTCATTTGGCAAAACCTTTGTTCGAAATGCCCATTTTGATCCAACAACTTTTGAGTTCGGTAGAGGAAGCACAAGATCCCACATTTCATTTGGGCGAAGAGCAGTAATTTCGTCGTCTATGGAAGCGACCCACTTTGGATGGTCGGCGGTCGATTTAAATCCCTTTGGATCTTTAAAGTAGAGTGAGGATGAGATAATGCCTGTTTGAGCAATGTTTGCAATGTACCGAGGTTTGTAAATTTTAGCTCTAGATCGGATTGTCATATAATGTCGAGGTGGAATTGGTATTTTCGATGTAGGCACAAGTAGGGTCAGAGACGGAGGTAGAGGAAAAGTGGAGAGCAGCGAAAGATCATCATAAACCAGTAAATGAGTGATGTGTGGCGAGAAAAGTGAGCAAGGTATCGATGTAGGGGACATCAAATTTATAGGTGGCAGTGTAGTGATCTGGCGAGTCGATGAGACTACGGTTGGTTCTGGTTCAACAAAGCTAAAATAATCCAAATCATGTGGATGGAAGCGAAGACTTAACATTTGAGAAAGAAAATAAAATATCATCAAATTGGGCATGCCTTGTTATGCAGATGTGATTAGTGGACGGATCGAGACAATGAAAACCTTTATAAGAACTGACGTAACCAACAAAAATACACATTGAACTACAAGGTGAGAATTTATTCACACAAGCATGGATAGACCCTGTAACCAAATGGATGAAAATTTTCATAGTTTGGAGAACAGTGAAAAAAGAACTCAAACGATGATGAGTCAATTAATATTCGAGATGGCAATCCATCGATGATGTATACTACAGTAGTGAAAGCATCAACCCATAGAGAAGAGGGTGCCTGAGCATGATATGACGATGTTTTTGCTCAGGCCAACCATTTTGAGACGGCGTGTAAGGGCACAAAATAGAGTGATGAATCCCATGCAAGTAAAAACAAATGAATTCTATTATTATTACACTCAATCCCACCATCACTTTGAAACGTCTTGATCAAGAAAATTGATTTTTCACCAAAGTAGTGAATTTAACCAAAACATCATAAAAGCCATCTTTGCCAAGCAACGGATAAATTCATGTAAAGCGGGAGGAATCATCAACAAAAGTTAATAATAAAGGAATCCATTGGTGGAGCATATAGGTGCAGGACCTCATAAATCACAATGAATTAGATCTAAGACTTTTGAAGCACATTTATCATTAATAGTCTAAGGTAAACGAGTGATTTTGGAAATTTGACAAGATGTGCATAATGAACGCTTTGGTAGTAGAGATGTAACATTCAAATATCCCAATTTATTTAACTTATAGATAATCTCAAAAGGTACATGTCTAAGGCGAGAATGTTATAATTCAAAAGAAGCAGATAAATATTTTAATTTTAAAGTTGTATAACTAATGCGGATTGACCTTGTTCTAGAATGTAAGCCCTTTGTCATACCTGCCTTTTACTAGAATTCCTTGGCATGGCGATGCTGAATGGTAAACATATGATCAACGAAGAGAATAGTAATGGACAAAATAGATGTTAATTAACTAATAGAGAGCAAATTCTTAGTGAGATGCGGTACTACTAAGACGTCAAACGGTTTAATATTCTTAGAAAAAGTTAAATTTCAAGTATGGGAAATTAGGAGAGTAGCACCGATACCTAAAACCACGTGATCAAAACTATTGTAAGGGTCATAAGAGTCAAAATTTGTTGGTTTAAAAGTCATGTGAGGCGAAGCACCAGAGTCGACATACCAATCAGAGGCGAAATTATGAGAAATGTTCAAGTTATGTTGAGTATTTTTGCTATATTTTTGGGCGACTGAGTTGACGAGTGTTGGTACCTTTAACCATAGAAGGTTGCGTAGTGACCATCCTTACGAAAAATCTGGCAACGCTTAGACCAGGAGCGTCCTCGACCTTTGAGCCACGACCATTCCGAATGCTACGTGGTGAGTAGACATACGTGGTTGTGATGTATTGTGGAGTGTAGGCCAGATTGATTGGTCAATTTTAACTATAGAGGTGCAGTTTTAACTACAAGAGATATCAGAGATCAAAAAATATATAAAAAAAAAAGATGACAAATTCATATTTGTAAATCTCTCACCCTTGTTATGATATATCGGTTTTTGTACTATGATTTATTGGTAACGTAGTGTATTGATTTTTTTACTATAATATATTGAGTTTTGTATTATAATTTACTGATTCAAAATTCTGACCAAACGAATAATCCATCAGTTCGGCCTGAGAAGAGTGTGACAAAATATATATATATATATATATATATATATATATATATAATACTCTTTGAATTAAGCTAATCTATAAAAGGAGATATATATGGTGTTCTCCAAGTTAAGCTAATTAAGAAAAAAATATATATAGGTAATTATGGTAGACTATCATTTATAAAGATATAATGTTCATATCCAATCAAAATGCGTTTTTTCTCCTTCGATGGAAAAATTCTGCAAAACAAGAAAACCGATCATAGGATTTGTTACCACTTGATTAATTATTAAGAAAAACATGTACAACCAGAGTTCAGGTGTGGGACGATTGAGGACGCCAGCTAAATGATTGAGTATAGTCAAAGGAAGAAAAAAAAAAGACAATTGCCCAAATTTATCAAAAAGAAAAAGGGTAAAAAAAAAAAGCTCCCTTGTATATTTGCGGCACCCAGGCTAGGAGCAAAGCGCCGCCAACTGATCACAAAATTCATATGTGAACAGAAATTAAAAAAAAAAAAAAAAGTACAAATGTAAACTCAGAATTCAATAATTGACAGACCAAAGAATTTATCGTGTAAATGTCAAGAATATGGACAATTAATATTTTAATTGTTTGATGTCAAACTTTAGTTGTAAACAAACACAAAATTGTCAAACGCCGATCAAAATTTCAAATGTCGGCCTGCCCTTCGTTGTCATGAAATTAAGCAATTTTGTTTTGACCATCCAATACTCACTCGATTTTGTGAGGCAATTAAATACACTATATATATAATATATATTTTATTATTATTATTCTACAATTTACTTCGACGTTTTCTTAGGAGAGGCAATTTACTCGACTTACATGAGCTTGACAATACCAATATTTTTTATATCTAAAACTCGCAATAATTTTAATTAAATTTCTCTTACAGACACGTTAATTAAGTAGTTAATCTCAACTTATCCATTCAAAGGTTTTGAGAAGTTAAGCCTATAATAGTTCGATACATTTACAGTTTATGCGCCTATTAATTTTCTTAATTAAATTAGTGGTTGATCTTGAATTATAGAAAATGATTGTTCAACTGTAACTATTATTGCTCCATTAATTGAAGAGAAAAAAAAAATACTACTATTGAACGAAACCAGTGGCTACTGAAACCAGTTTCCTTCTTTTATTCTTATGATGATAAGCCATGCATGATAATACGACGTCGTGGCATGTTAGTATGAAAGTCTCTTTTTCAGGTTTTTGCAAGTGAATGTGAAAATACATTTCTTTTTTCATCTTTAAATTTCAGACTTAGCCGAATTATTCCTTGGAAAATCCGTCCCAAAGACCCTAAGTATATACATCATGATATGATTCTATTAGCCTTAGGCCAACCACAATATTGATTAATAAACTAATTAAAATGTGCTCGGACACTTAAACCCAGGACGTTAAGAATTTATTTGAATTAGCATTAGTTAAAATTATGAATTTTAAGTATACTAAATTATGATTTTAAAATTTGGTGAATAGTGAAAATTCATACTCATTATATAATTTATAATTTTTTTACGTTTTTACTATTTATGTCAAATTATGTTTGATTTTAAATGATAATATAATATTATAAGAAATGACTACAGTGCATTCACGGCACCATACCCTCACACCTTCCTGTATTTATAAGCGTTGATTTCTTAATGAAAAAACTAAATTTATATTATCATTAATCTGATGGTTCCCATCGATTTGAGAAATGGTGTCTTCACGGCACCGTAAGCGTTCCCAATATTATATTGTATTTTATGTCAAATCATGTCTTCAAAGTTAATGATATTGTATTATAATATTCTATTTAGTAATTGTTAATTATTATGTTTATATGATAGTATGTAGTAGAGTTTAGGTTTAAGAAATTATTGGTTGAGTGTTTGATTTTTTAGTCTTATAACAAACGGCTATCCGATATTCAAAATATCAATTTGATATTATGAACAATAGGGTAAACAAGCCCTAAGGACTTATTTGGATTAACATTTGTTGAGATTTTGATTTTTGGTCAATATCTTGGAGTATTCAAAATTTTATAAATAATAAGAATTGTGTTTACTTTTCAAATTTTAAATTATATCTAAAGAGTGAATGGAGTGTATTATATTATTGTTTTTAGTAGTATTTAATTACTCTCTCTATTCCCTTCTATGTATCGCATTTTAGAGATTTTCATGTCTCATTCCATCTTTCATATTTATATTTTTAAAAGAGAACTAATGTTACTTTTTACTTTCTCAATAAAAATTATTACTTTACTAATTTTAACTATCTCTTTATTATTTCACACTTTTAGTTCTTTTAAACAAAATGACATCATGGTTTTTGATATCTATAATTATAACATCAATCATTTTTTTTAATCTGCGTAAAATAATAAAGAGAGAGTTTATATGTTAATAGATTAGTATAACATCAGTCATTAGATAAAATGCGACGAAGAGAATATATATTAATAGGTTAGTATGTAATAGAGATTAAATATAAGATATTGTTGGTTGAATATTTGATTTTTAGTTTGTAACAAACGAATATTCAATATTATCTATACCAATATGATACTATGAACCTTATGACAAATATGATCTAATATCTCAAGCTTCCTTCTTATCATTAGGTCAAGAGTGGATCATTATCATGAAAATAGAAATTTAATCAGCACTATTCATTGATTTGATGAATTATTATTTTACATAAAATATTTTTTAATTTAGAAAATACATTCTAAAATTAGATATCCCTATAAAAGAAATGAACATATAAAATCAATAATTTGAGAAAGATGGAAGTTGTATATAATTACAAGGGAAAGTTTTTTTTGCCCCCCAATATATGCTGTTTTTTACACTTTGCCCCCCAAAGTATATTTTTTTCCACTTTACCCCTTGATATAAAATAATTTTCGACGTTGCCCCCTAAATTTTATTTCCAGCATAATATTCCTTATAGATTCCATCGACGGGAAGTTAGGAGCAAAGTGCAAGAATCTTATAGTTAGGGGGTAAAGTGCAAAAAAACTTAAAGTTTAGGGGGCAAAGTGAAAAAATCTTATAATTTGGATGAAATTTTAAAATAATATTAATATTGAGTTTTTATTCAAAACTATTTTTATTAAAAAAAGAATTTATATCTCATACACACACACACACACGCACGCGCACACGCAATAGTGAAATGATATCATAGTAATAGTTATGTAGTTAGAAAGATATTATTAAAAAATTATATTGTTAAAATGATATAGAATATATATATATATATATATATATATATATATATATATATATATATATATATATATATATATATATAATTGTGAAACGATACCATAGTAATCAGTAATAGTTAAAAAGATATAATTAAACAACTATCTATAATATAAGTATAATTGCACTTGTACGCAAATATTAAAGTTGTTTTAACACTTTTTCTCTAAGTAATATAGTGATACAGTCTTATATAACAATGTATTCGTGATTAAAATAGTATTTAATCATACATTTTATAGAAATAATAATATCGAATGATGATTTTATTTTTCGTATCATAATATTCTAATGCATATACGAAATAAACTTTTATTCCATTTTGTTCAATCATATTACATAATAATATATTATAATATTATTTAGCCTAATAATTTACATAATAATTATTCATTTGTTTCATATTTAATAATATAAAAGATGTATTGACAACATTTATATTTAGAAAATTATAAATATTAATTAAAAATCTATGGGGGTTTTGGTTATTTCTTTTTTAATTGGAATTGTATTGATAACTTTGTGTGTGTGTGTATAAGATAAAAATTTATATCTTTTTAAAAATATAAAAATTTAAGACAAAAACTCAATATTTATATTTTTTTTTAATTTGCCCTCCAAATTTTAATTTTTTTGCACTTTACCCCCAAACTATAAGATACTTGCACTTTGCCCCACAGCTGCCCGTCGATGGAATCTATAAAGAATATTCCGTTAGAAATAAAGTTTAGGGAACAACATCGAAAATTATTGTACATCAGGTGGACAAAAAATAATTTAGGAGGCAAAGTGTAAAAAATAACATACATTTGGGGGACAATTTTCTTTTTCCCCATAATTACAACCCGCTACAATGTCTTGATACGGATAACTAACTGTAAATATAAATTTAAAAACGAATAACATGTACAGTTAAATTCTTGTTGATGGAACAATATCAATAAAAAAAAGTTATTTTTCATTTTATAGGATAATATATAATAATAAATTATTTAAATCATGAGGGGAAAAAATGGCATTGGCTAAAGTGATATGATTTTAATTTTTTTTATTTGATTTTTGAAAGAATTAAGCTTTTTTTGGTAATGCTCATTTTAAACGTTGAATTTTGTAAGGATATGTTTGTTCGTTAAGATTTTGGATCATGCTATTTATAATATTGAGATATTCAAAAAAAATTAATATTAATAATTCTTATTTATTTTAGAATTCAAAATTACTTTTTATTGTAGAATTTTAAATCAGATTTGAAAAATTATTGTGATGTATTATATATTGTACTTGTATCCAGTCATATCACAGAAGTTGATATTATTTTATTAATATATTATATTTAGTAGTATTTAATTGTTTATACGTAATGATGATGATTTTAAGAAGATAAGTGTGAATAGAAGAATATAATGGGATACGGGTTAAATTCAAAAATAATTGATCAAATTTTTATTTTTTTAAAGATATTGTCTAACTGGTTGAGCTAATTTGAACATCTGATAGCTGGTAATTGGTAGTCGATAGATGATTTACCAATATAGACATGATTAGAAAATATAGATATTGTACATAAAAAATAAGAAAAATATAAAAAATAAAATAAAATAAATTATAATAATTAATAAAGACTTCCCATAATATTTTTTCAAAAAATAAGACAAATACATGAAAAAATAATTATAATAATAAATAAAACTTTACCTATGACTAATAAAAATATTTACGTAAATTATAAAGTAATATATTAATTTATAAATAAGATATTTTTTACAGTATAAAAGGATAAAAATGATGTTTCCAATAAGGGTAAGAGCTTATTAAAAAAAAATTACGATTTGTAACTTTTTCTAAACATGAGCTTATTGCACTTAATAAGTTATCAAGAGCTTATTCTTATTTTTTTACCAACTAGCCTAAAAGAACTTATTGAGATGGAATAAGTTATAATTACTTTTAAAAAAGTCAACCAAGCAGGACCTGCGTATTAAAATCTTAATTTAAAAACAAACGAAGATGGTGATTGTGATTTGAAGTATCAATCCTCTCCCGTGCTCTCTTATGGTCGGAGTGATTTTACAAAGACTTGCCAGGGTAAGGAATGGTGTTGATTGTGTG
Organism: Phtheirospermum japonicum; assembly: GCA_014905375.1. NCBI lineage: Eukaryota > Viridiplantae > Streptophyta > Magnoliopsida > Lamiales > Orobanchaceae > Phtheirospermum > Phtheirospermum japonicum. The sequence continues at coordinate 432,944 of BMAC01000196.1, forward strand.
CTTATAAGAGCATCTCCAATGCATTGCCAATTTGAGTAAAATATTTGTCATATAAGCTAAAAAAAAATTATGTGACAAAAACTTTTGTAGACAATGTTTAGCACACCATCTACATCTAGGTGATGTGCAAGACATATTTGACATCTTTTTTAATTTTTTGATCATGTTATATTAATTAATTGTTTTTTTCATTTCTTTAGATGGTGTGCTAGACATTTGACATCTTTTCTAATTTTTTGATCATGTTATATTAATTAATTATTTCTTTCTTTTTCTTAAATAATTAATAATAAATTATTTCGTACAATTTATATTTACTATTGGAGAAGTTTTTTTATTATTTTTATTCTATTTTTTTATGTAATTGACAATACAAGATGTAGAATTAAATATGCTATAAGTTATCACCATCCTTAGGTGATGTATGGATGTGTTTCCATCTCAATTTCCAATTTCTAGTGGAAAAAGAGATAAATGAAAATTTATTGATTTTTGTGTGAAAATTGAGATTATGTTTGGATGAGTGTTTTTGTAATAAATTTTTTATTATATAATAAATGGAAAGTTGTTAGTTGTGGGGTCCATTTTTAATATTTTAATTTGAATATATAATATAATATTAATAAAGTTGTAGATGGTGGGTCCTACTAGATAGATATAATTTAAAAGTAATAATATTTAAAGTAGATATTGGTGGTAGTGGTGGGTCCCACAACTTTAAAGATTAGATGTAATTGGTAAAGTTGAAATATTTTAATGTAAAAAATAAAAATTGAAAAAAGGTGATTTTCAATGAAAAATTGTAAACAAACATGATTCTAATTTTCGAAATAGTTGGAAATTGAGAATTGTGATTTGGAAACGATTCATACATCACCTCAGTTTTCCATATTCTAATCCGAGAGTACAAATATCAAAGCCCAAAATCCTTTATTCCGCGAACCGGCCGGCCCTGATATTGTGTGGAAATAGGCCCCCCTTCATATGTCCATTGCGGAGCCCATCAATCAGTTCCCTGACCTTTCAAAGCAAAGTGGACCCAAGTACCAGCCCGGTTGGAACCCAACCCAGATCTGGTCCAGTCCAGCTACCGCATAGAGCCATAAAGATAGATAGGAGCCCTATAGAGGTGATCTCAAAAAAAAAAAAAAAAAAAAAAAAAAAAAAAAAGAAGAAGAAGAAAAAAGAGAAGTAATGGGTGGGTTGATAATCTTAATATTAAGGGCCTGGATTTTTGAAGTTTAGAACTAGGAGAGTAAACGAAGTTCACGTTTATTTAAATTTTAACTAAGATTAAAAAAACCACATGAGTTTTGTTTAATTATTGATAGAATTGAGATTTAACGAGCTTTAAATCAATCGACTCGAGCTAAGTAATTGGTATGTTCTAACTGGTTATATTATCATTGTAAATTAGCTCCAGTAATTAGCTTATGGGCTTATGTTATTGTAAAAGTTAGGTGTGTAATTTAGGCCCACATGTGACATATTAGGTTGTGTATTTGTTAATCTAAGAGAAAATGCCAGAAAATGTTAGTTTGTATAAAGAAATTCCAATATTACATTTAAGTAATTTTTCTCTACTAATGCAATTTTTATTTCCTCTCTTCCGTTTTGAGCTAAAATTTATCTCAATAATACGAGACTCTAGTTAACACTTATATTTAGAATATATGAAATATATTTAAGGTGATATAATTATTTTTTGTCATATAATTGAAATTCCTTGAAATCAGCATTCTTTTATTCTTTATTCGTGAATAATTTTTTCTTTTTTTTTTTTTCCCTTTTTCTTGCTCTTCCTCCCTGCATCAATTCAAGCAACTTTCAAGGGAAAATTTTCAACCTTAAAAGTTTTTCTAAACAAATAAATATTTTGAGTCGGTCGTGTTGGTGAATTTTTGGAAAAATCAATATTTAACTAGTATTTGACATAATTCATTTTTTGTGAAATTATTGGATCTGATTATCACCGCGGCTATCTCGATGCCACCGCCTGGACAAGAAGGGTCGGACGGCTATGATTGGTGATGGGTTGCTAGCGGCGGAGCACGCAATTTTGATGGGTGCATCTGCTGCTACAAGGTTGTCGAATTGGTTACCACCGACAAATCTGCGACCATTTAGACACGATGGCAAACGGATGGTGTATTCAACGGCTACGCCATCGCACGGGTAAAGTGGATTCAGTCCGTGTGCATTACGAGTCGGGGCAGAGAGAGCCGCCCACATCTAATCGACGGAGATTTTTGCGATGTTTTCCAGACATTTATCAATTGCGTCTGTTCTAGTATTACTCCGTCTCACTTAATTATGAAAATATTATGAAATTAGTTCGCCTTGTTGAACTTTTATAATTCAGATGAACCTTTAGTAAGGGCCATACACTATAACCATAGTTATTACAACAAGAATGTTCATAAAATGTATGAGAAGCTTATTGATGATGATTTATGCGTTAATTTTGTAATAATATATTGTTTTCATATATATATATATATATATATATATATATATATATACTATATATATATGAAAAAAAAATTTGCTTGTCGTGGTTTTTGTACACTTGTCCAAGAAGAGAACTTAACAATAATTTATAATTTTCAGGATAGTTTCTTGGCTAGCTTTTTCTTGGGTTGGAGTGTGACCACTGTTTCTGGGTTTGTGCCTACCCATTTGATAGTTCAAGGCGAAGAATGATGCTTACATCTGGACAGCCATTGAAGTACCGCAGCGGCATGCATGCGTTCCTCGAAATAATTCGAATTGAAGGTTTTACGGCACTATTTAGAGGAGTTACGGTTAAACGGTTAACATGCTACTTGGCGTGGCTGGGGATGGAGTACTAGTTGGATATGATCAACTGTACATAATTGTATGGACCTCGTTTAGTATTGTTTTCTTTTCAATTTTGAGTGTTATTTATTTATTTATTTATCATTGTTAGTTAAAAATTTTCATTTTTGTTATGCAGATTAGGATACTATGTGGGGTGGAGCATGGTGATTTGAAAAGCCTATTCTTTGTATCAATAGAAATTAGAGAAGTTGTAAGTAAAAATTAAATTAACTCTATTCTTTCCAATATTTTAATTAATTAATCTTGTATTTTTTTTAACTTATTGATTCATTTATTTTTAAACTGAAACAAACGATGGTGGCAAAGCAATCACATTTTGCTTCAGTACACCGTGAAAAACCCTGGGTTTACTAAGTGTGGAGGATTTTGATAGTCTCATCGATATCGAAACTCCAAATGCTCAAAGCAATCGAGAATTCAACGGTTCAGATTGAACGCTAAGAAATTGAGAGACATTTCAGTTAATCTGTTTGGTTCTGGTAATGGCCAAGGTGAAATTGAATGAAGTTTTTTTTTTTGGTAGTTTTTTTTAATATGTAAAATTATGGTCTTCTGATATGCTTATCAGATTTTTGCAGTTTTTTTTTTTTTTTAATTTTTTGTAATTGTGTGTAAATATTCTCGAAGGCGCTATTTTCTTCAATCGAATGCCATTGAAGATTGGGGTGGCTTTTATGTATTGTGTTTGTCTATTTGGATTACATTGTAAATATTTTTTTAATTATAGGGAATGAAATACATGTTCTTGTTTATTGGAGTGCACGAAATAAATTGTAGTTTATTTTCTTGTTGCTGGCTATTTATCTTTTTGTTATGTTGATGTCTGGTTTATGTATAGTTGACTTGTAAGATTATTTGTATTCATATTTTAGTTTATGTACAATTGATCTGTAATTTAGTTATAAGTTTTATTCACACGATTTTATGTTGATGTTGAATTTATAAGCTTGTCAGGATTTTATGTGGTTGATTTGTAGTTAATTTCTGTTTATTCTGTGCACTTTTGTTTTTCAAGTAATTTCATAAAATGGTTATTTTTTCTGGTTGATTTTTTATTTCTTAGTAATTGAATCTAGTTCATTTAAAGTTATAAATATAAATCAACAACATATTAAATAATTAAAAAAAATATGGTATAAGATAGATATATGAAAATTAATTAAATATAAATAAATAATTGCTCTAAGAATGAAATAAAAAATGTGTAATGAACATATTTACTGTTACGGTAATAATTAATTCTCGATGAATAAGATGAGTAAGATATTATAATAGTGTAACTAGGGTTGATATCTAAGGATAATTACAATAAAACAAATATTACAGTAGGATATTTGTTCATTTAGGGTTTAAATTAAAAGAAATAAAAAATAAATAAAACAAGAAATAAAAAATAAATATTTATTTTATTCTCAATATTTTTTCATCAACATTGTGGATTGTATTGTGAGTTGATTATTAGAAATAAATTAATTACTGCAATTTGAAATATAAATATTAATATAAAATAAAAAATAACGACCATTTCATGAGTATATGGAAACACAAATATTTTAAGAAAATATATTTTGGTCATAATTACGTTTAATTTAGGAAAATTATTTTAGTCTTAAAATCATGTAAAAATGAGATTTGTTTATATGTGGTTAGGCGTATATGTCATTATTTAACCATGGTGATAAAAGTGGAGTTAAGATTTATAAATCATGTATCCATGTCATTTTCTCTTAATCTAATCAATAAAGATACGTAGGAGTGATTATTCCTTGCGGATATGGAACAGTGTAATCGCAACACCATGGCTAGCGGTGATGACCCCGTAAGAGTGATGAAACTTAGTCCTACTTCCCCTTTTTAATTTCCTTTGTTCTTATGATAATCCAGGTAATATAACTACAAAGGTTGTGTTTTGTGCGAATAATTATGAATAATGGTCGCGATCAACGTGACTTTCTCTCCAATTTAGGTAAAGATTTGGGTTTATTGAAGTCACGATCACTAAATCCACGGACCATATGTTACGTACAAAACCACCGCCTAGTGCTGCTAATTTTACCCAACGGGCGTTGATTTAGGTAGGGTAGGGTACACAGAAATAGGGTAACGGGTCAGGTGAGAGTAATACCCGAAAAGTATAGTGCCGGTTACGGATATAAAATTTGTACCCATTGTCCTACCCGATTAGTGCATTAGTGGGTACCCTATCCGTACCCTACACGTTTACCCGCATTATACCCTACCCATTATATATTACAAATTTAAATATATGAATATCATAATAAAATATGTATAATAGTTGTATGAATTTATATAGTTTTATTATCACACTTATTTTATGTTATATATTAAAATAATTTATTTATATCTAATTCAAATATTATAAAATATATATCTTGTCATGTTTCATATTATGATAAAATATCATAATTTATGAAATGTTATTTATTACATTTATACTATAATATAAACGATATAATATCGATATCAATACATCATATTTACTCTAAGAATCTTGAGATTACTTTAATCGATAATTAGAGTAAGAGAGAATTTCCCTCACATTCACATACTAATTATAACTTATTTAAAATATTTTAGTATAATATATTGAGTTGAGACACTAATAATATCTTTGAATGAATTAAAATAATTTAAAATTTTAAGTTTTTTTTTTACTTAAATGAATAGAATAACTCAACCAAACTACAGTAAACCATGATATATATATATATATATAATAACCATGATATATATTTATTATTAAAACTTAAAATTTTATTTTAGTTAAACAAAAAATTAATTTAATTAATATGTTCAGTACCCATTTACCCGATGAGTACCCGATACCCAACGGGTAAATACCTGTACCTACCCGATGACAAAAATTGGATAATAGGGTAGGTACGGGTATGGTCGTACCCGCACTCTACCCTACCCGTTTACACCTCTACCACCGCCATCAATTTGGAAATCATAAGAAAGTGAAGAATCAATAGCTTTTTTTGCCCTCAAAGTACTTGAAAATGCTACCCGACTCACCAAACGTCATGATGCGACCTAAAAGATTGGCTCACCAAAAATGAAGTCGTTGAACTTCGAACTACTCCCTTCAACCTGAACGACCTACAAAACAAAACCTAAGCTGGACAACCCCGGCATAGGCCCTCAGATGTTAAGTCAGTACCCTTTTATGATGATAAAATGAGAGCTCAAAAGTAGGATTAAAATCAACTTAAATTAAATCTTTATAAAATAAAAGACGTGTTCTCAATCTAGGGATCTCGTCGCCTATTCATACCACAATACCATAATTAGCCCACTGACTTAGAATTTGAATTTCTCTTGTGTCCTCTTTATAGGCGACAAGAGACGTGTTCTCAATGTAGGGTTCCCGTCTCCTATTTATACCACAGTACCATAATTAACCACCGATATAGAATTAAGATTTTTCCTATGTCCTCTTTATATAGACAAGAGACGTGTTCCCAATCTAAATTCTCGTCTCCTTTTCATGCTACAATACCATAATTAGTCTACCGACTTAGAATTAGGATTTCTTCTATATGCTAAGTTACTATAATTGTTAGTACTCTCGTGTTTTGTTAAGTTTTCATAATAACAATGGGCCATTAACCATTCTATATACTTAACTCGCCGGGGGCCATACCATACTTTCTATACCAGCCCGCCGAGGCCCATACTATAACCTTAAAACCCAGCTCTCCCTATCGACCTAGTTATAAACATAAAATACTATTTCAATCCATAAGAGTTCGGCAATCCCATGACGAAAACACAAAATGATGGCGGCAGCGGTAACACAGCGACGTCGGCCATGTCTGGACTAGAAATTGATGAAAACCATCAACTAAGATTCTTGTAAGCCAAAACTCCAAGTCACAAATTTGAAAAAATAACAGAAAAACAAAAAGAGCGACGACAATCTAAGCGGTGTTCAACTCTGGATTGTTTAATGGTGGTGGTGGTGGTGGCAGATGAAGCTTGGGGACGACATCCATGCTAGGTGGAGGTTTTTAAGCTCGTGGGTCGGCGACCATGGAAGGTGGAGGCCTTTGAGTCTGGGAAGGCGACCGTGACGGATGGAGATTTTGAATCTGGGCGGCAGACATGACCAATATGTCGTTGTGTACGTATTTTATGTTGTTTCTTTCCTTTTTTTTGTTTAATTTAATGACTAATAATTAGTTGGACACTTTATAATAATTCTTAGAACATTCTCATAATTTATTGAGGTGTTCCATTCTCATATGAGGTCGGAAAGGGAGAATTCTATCCTGCCTGATTGATCACCGGCGTCAAATGCAATCTTTTAAGCACAGTCTCCTCGATTGCCGGCACAGAATGGATGAGCGCTTATGAGTCCCACTATCGAATCATCTCCGCAAGAATATGGGACTATCCAATTTTTTGTCACATCCGCATCTTCACGGAGAATTCAATTTCACCGGATCCATGTCGGAGACAGCGGGGCAGTTGTTACACCATTCGTGCAGGTCGCTACTTATGCGACAAGGAATCTCCCACCTGGTCGTATGAAACTGGCATGCATCCTGGCTCCCGAGACTCTTTCGACGATTTGGAGTAGCTAATCCTTCCTCGATGCGTCGTCGTCTCCAAAATATAAAAAAAGTGGACTGGACACAGGTCTTTCGAATTGAATATGACCATCCATCAGAGAAAAAAGAATGAACTGATCTTGTAGGATTTCCAAAAAATTATTCGATTTCTTTCGGAAGCAGATGTATCTGCTTCTCACGTTCCATGAATAGCCGGGACACTAAGGAATATCCGTAAAGGCATTTCGGGAATAAGTTTGATTCTATATTTGTTCCTTCCGTTTGAAGAAAGGAAGGATCCCAAAGAATCGATCTTTCTTTTAGTGGTTGAATCTCTCTTTGATTGATCAATGTGTGATATTCTGAATCCTCATTACTAATGGAATCCAAATGATCTCTGGATTGATTAGAAGATCCTTTCGGTTGACTAGAATCAGTTACTTGAACGAAACTGGATCTTGTAAAATTATATTGAATACTTGATAATACATTCCGCATCTTTGTAAAAAACCGATCCTTGTTTACTAACCACACATTTTCTAACCAAATCGAATTCTCTATATGTACGTTCTTCAAGAAAAAAAAAAAATATGTAACCACAGTAATATGTTCATCCAAACATATCACATTTTTGGAAAAGTTTTTTTGCATGATTTTTTTTTTAAATGGGGAAGAAATCAGCCGTTGGATGGTTTTAAAACATATCAACATCCCCAAATTCTCAATTTTGACTTTGGCGTGTGATGCCCACGTTAGAGGTCCCATTCTCAATTTTGACTCCAACGTGTGACGCCCACGTTGGAGTCCCCGAATCCTCTTTCCGGGGACGTGGGGTGGTAAGGGTGAAGAGTGGAAGAAAACAAAATTTTGTTTTAGAGAGAGAAAATTAAGAGAGAGATATGTTTTTTTCCTCTATTCTTCCCCTTCTTTCAGACAAAGGTGGTCGAGGAGAGTTTTTTTAACCTCTGAGATCATCCTGAAAAGGGCATCAAGAAAAAATCACGCGCAATTTCTTCTGTGTCCTAATTATCAATAGAAAAATCATCATTATTCTTGTCCTTTCTGTGCCATTTGGGGTGTCGGAAGCACAATCGTCGTAATCCTCAACATCATCGTCAACCTTTTTGATCCTCTGCATATTTTTCCCCTCGCAGAATCCTGTAAGGGAATCTGAATTACCCTTTCTACCCCTAGTATCACGAACGAGTTTATTGCAGAATTCATCGCATTATTATTATTGACTGTGGTGAGTTTATTCATATTATATGATTTATTTATTTATTATTATTATTATTTATTTGCATGTATTTACATTTCTGCCATTTTGCTTATCTTGCAAATTGCTTGTTCCTGAGGTTATTCGTTTACAACATCGTTTTTTTTTATTCCCCTTTAGATTCTATAGAGGGTTGTCAAATAAGCTTTTATTATTTTTGTGCATTTTTTAAATTATTATTATTATTATTATTATTCATTTTCAGATATATTGAGCCTGGTTATGCAGTTCGTGAAAAGCGGGGTGTTATAGCCATAATAAGATCGGTTAAAGATGAGGGACCCCAATTTTGCCAAAAGATTCACGAGGGCTAATATAGATTCTTTTACTTGCTACTTAGTTTATTGTGCCTAGTAGTAGATTTTGTGTATGTACAGTTTTCTCCTAATTTGGTGAGCTGAAGAAATTGTTGGTGTGGTTTCTATTGTTTTTTTTTTAAATTATTTTTCCGAGTAATTCGATATTGCTCGGAGGGTTAAGTTTGCATTTCAAAGCTGGCGATTTCGTTGACTACATTGCGTAGAGTCTCGGTTGTTGGCACAAATTGCCGTCACCTCAGCAACGAATGGGGAATAGATGGACCATTAGTGGTATTTTCGTGCTTCTGATTCTCGTGTCCGAAATTCATGGGTGCTGGTCGCTTAGTTCCGAAGGTAGGTAATTTTAAAAAATAATAATAAATAAATAATTGGTTACGAAGTTTGGCGCAATTTTTGTCCAGTGGTTGACTTTTTTTAAAAACGTTGCAGGATTGGCTTTGTTACGATTTCGAGCGAGCATTGACTTTGACCCGTTTGGAGCTTTGGATAATTGGGATCCTAATGACTGTGACCCGTGCTTGTGGTCGGGCGTTGAATGTTTCGATAGTGAAGTGGTTATGTTGTAAGTCTCGTAGAATTTTGTTGCCTAAACTTTATGATTTTTTTTTATAAATATTTGGTTAGTAAACTTTCATGTCTTGTAATAGGAATCTCACTGGACGTGATTTGGATGGTGTATTGGCACCGGATCTTGGAAATCTTACCCATTTAAGAGTTCTGTGAGTATTTAATTGACTTTGTTTATGTGCACTCGTTTGTGAAATACTTATATTTCCTGACTAATAAGTCGTTCCTTCATTTATAACTTGTAATGAGAATATCTACTGGAAAAAAAAGGATTTAATAAGAAACAAAAATATTAGTAAGAATTTATCGTTTCTGACACTACAAGAAAAAAACAATTTACCCACAGAAAAACTGTCGGTAAATATTTACCAACAAAATCTAAAATTGTCGGTAAATTGCTAAATTGTTTGTGACTTGTCGTAATTGGTCAATATCAATATTTTTTATGTGTCGGTATTCTGTTGGTAATCGTAAAATGTAGTGACAAAACCATTAATGTTGATAAATTTTGTCGGTAAACTGTAAGTTTCTTTGTAGTGCGATAGAATTGAAGAAAATTCTGTTATGTCAGTTACATGCCATTTTAAAATAACTGGTTATAATCTTCTAATTAATTTTTTTTTTTTTTTTAAATTCTGTCGCAAGTGACCTGTCCAAGAACCATCTTTCCGGTACAATACCTCCACAGTTTGGACGGCTAACGAGACTCGAAGTGTTGGACTTGAGAGATAACAACTTGAGTGGATTAATTCCTGCGGATTTAGGAGCGTTGAAATCTCTAAGACGGTTGTAAGTAAAAAAATCCGATGTTATTATATACTTATGCTTATGTAGCTAAATACATTATTATTATTATTATTATTATTAGTAGTAGTAGTAGTAGTAGTAGTAGTATTTGGGTCAGCTGATGTATGCGGTTCATTTGTAGGGTGCTCTATAATAATAGATTCCAAGGACGCGTTCCGTTGGAGATTGAGAAGCTTAGTTTGCTGACTGATATTCAGTTTGGTGATATTTTAACAACTGCTGCTGCTGGAAATGGCTGTGTGAACAGAAAATTCGGGCATTGGTGAGATATTTATTACCTGCTAACATATGCATGTGTGAATTATTTCGAATCTCATCTTCAGTGATACATAATATTCCATGCTTTTTCCCTTCTTCTTCTTTTTTTGACAAATAGTGGGTTTTGCGCCTTTTGCACTTAATTCTTTAGTATACACATATAAGAGACATAATTAATTCACTACAAGAAAAAACCAATTTACTGTCGGTAAATGTTAAGAAAACTCGGTAAACTTTTGGCCAGTAAAATGAATGTCGGCAAATAATAATCAACAAAATCTAAAACATTCGTTAAATGCCTGAAATATTTATGTTGTAAATGGAGAAACTGTTGGTGATTTGTCGGTAATTAGCTGGTATAATTTGAGGGAAAAATATTTTTTTTGTCGGTAATTGTAAAATTTAGTGACAATGATTTTTGTCGGTAAAATGTATTTTTTTTTAGTGATTGTAATTAAATCAAAAATGACATTCGTCTTTTTTTGTTTTTTCCCTTTCGGTTTTTCATTTATAATTCAATGCATGTTATGGGCAGCATCTGGCAGGGGGATTTAGAACAATCGGAAAAATCAATTTCCTTTCGAGTACCAAACAAATGGAGCATAATTCGTTACCTCAAACAACAGCTCCCCCAGTAAGCAATCATAACCGTAATCGTTTCTGTTCTATTTTTCGTCGTCGTCCCCTATTTTCGTTTTTTTTTTTCATGATAAACATTTTTGTGCAGCTTTAAGTTTGTTAGTGCATTCTCAGACAATCACGCTGATGATAGCTGCTGTAATCTAACAGGTTAGCAAGATTTATTATAATAATAATTATTATTATTATTTTATTTTTTTAATATAAATCTTAAATTAATTTTGCACTTGGCAAATACATTTTTCCCGTCACATTTTGCTAGATTCACCCGAGCCAGGTGTCATCAGGGTCACAAACAAGCTAGCGACTAATGTACGACGTGTCCTAGTCGAACAGTCGAGTAACTTTGTTGCTCTCCCTCCCAGCGGTGGGGCCCAACCCCCGTCAGAAAGTGTCGTTACGTTTCCCAGAAGAAGCAGCGGATCGTTTGCCGCTGTATCGAACGGGAAGAAATTATCTCCTACTCCTCTACCGTCGGATCCGGAGCACACGCCTCAGACTGATCCTGGCGCTGTCACTATCAGTCAACCGAACGATAATCATGGAAATTCCGGGCACTCGACAAAGCTCGTAATCGGAATATTAAGTGCCGTTTTCCTGATCATTCTTGCGGTTGTTTTAATCGTCGTCTTCAGAAGCAGAGCGGCTCGAACGATCGGTCCCTGGAAGTCCGGGTTGAGTGGCCAGTTGCAGAAGGCTTTTATTACAGGTTTATATGCTTTCGATTTTGTGATAGCTTTACTTTTATTCATCTTATTTCAAAATGTTGTTTGTTATTATTATCTTTAGTCAAGTTATTACTTTTTATTTTTATGTACATCATATTGATTTTTGTTTCGAACCTTAAAAAAATGCTTTAGAGCCATTTAATAATAGCGTCTCGTTTTATTTTATTTTATTTGTTACTTCTCCGTCCTTTTTTATCAGTCGCATTTTAGAAAAGTGTAACATTAATCACAATTCTTAATCTGTGTAAAATACACAAATGCGACGGAAGGAGTATAAGCTATGTGTTGCCCTTGTTTTTTTTTTTTTTTTTTTTTATAACAATATTAAAATTACACACGCTTCATTTGTAGGGGTCCCCAAGTTGAACCGAGCTGAGCCTAGAAACGGCATGCGAGGATTTCAGCAATATAATCAGTGTCCATGACGGAGTGGCCACTTTGTACAAGGGGACACTATCCAGTGGAGTAGAGATTGCGGTTGTTTCAACCGCAATAGGCTCCATAAAACGAATGGTCAAAACGCTCAGAACTAGCTTTCAGGAAGAAGGTTTATATATAGCTTATAAATTTTTTCCATGTCACAAGGTTTCCAATATGAGCTCTCGCTAATTATTCATTTTGCTTTCTTTTTTTCTTTGCTCGCTGCTGCTGCTACTACTACTACAGATCGATAGCTTGTCACGAGTTAATCACAAGAACTTCGTTAATCTCATCGGTTACTGCGAGGAAGATGAACCTTTTACTAGGATGATGGTTTTCGAGTACGCTCCAAACGGCAGTCTCTTTGAGCATCTCCACAGTAAATTTTTATTTATCTGCGTTAAACTTTTCTTACCATTTTTTTTTTTTTTGTAAAGCTGTAATTAGTTTTTTTTTTTAAATAATTCAGTTAAAGATCTTGAACACCTCGACTGGAATTCGAGGATGAGGATAGTGATGGGGGCGGCTTATTGCCTTCAGTACATGCACGAACTCAACCCACCGGTGGCGCATATCAACTTGACTTCCAAAGATATATTCTTGACGGATGATTATGCTGCTAAAGTAGGTTTCTTTCTCAATAATATATATATATATATATATTTCTCAATAATTCGGTTTTTAACGGAGGACAATTTTGCTTTGCAGATTGCTGATGTAAGTTTCTGGCTAGAACTCGTGCACAAATCTAAGAATCCTGCAGAAATCGAGTCAGAGCATTCTGAGCTGCCTCCACTTGCTGACGTGGAAACGAACATTCACAGTTACGGATTGCTGTTGCTTGAAATAATTTCCGGAATGCTCTCTTACTCGGAAGAGAAAGGGAATCTCGCAAATTGGGTATCTATTTACTTAAAATGTTTCATTATAAATGACAACTTTTGCTTCTTATTTTATTTCTAAAAATATTTTAATAAAACCACCTTTTATGGCGAATGTTACTCGATTTATTTGGTCAGGCTGCGCAATACTTGTACGATAAGAGGACCATCGGCAACTTGGTCGATCCGACTTTGAAGTCTTTTAAGGAAAACGAGCTCGACGTCGTGTGTGAGGTAATCCAGTGTTGCATGCAACAAGATCCGAGGAAAAGACCCTCGATGAAGGAGGTTATACAGAAATTGAGGCAAGCGATCGACGTGTCGCCTGAGGCAGCAACCCCGAGGCTTTCTCCGCTGTGGTGGGCCGAGCTCGAGATCTTGTCGGCAGAGGCAGCTTGATTTGCGTGTGACGTGTCCATAAATGTAAGTCGATTATATCTCAGTTTGCTACATAGTAGTGTGGGTGTAATATCTCTTGCTTCGCTCGAAAGAAAAAATTGTAACTACCCTTTTTTTTTTCTCTCTTTTTTCTCGTTTAGAATATCACTCCAACGATTCTCTTATTATTTCATTCTTTTTGTCATTCTTTTGTGTTTACTATGATCAAATATACAAACATATGCTATTGTGACTGCTATTTATGTAAAAAAAAATAAAAATAACCGATGTTGACGAGACAGAGGAGCCTATGATTTCCTGGTTTAAGAATGTCATTTTTCTTTTCTTGGTTTTGGATTCATCTACGAAGTTAATATGTTTACAATCACTGACTAATTGTAAGAATAAATTAGCTCAGAAATAAATATGAATGGCATCAATATTAGTAAAATATGCTAAACTCATGAAAAAATAACTAGCTAGTTCAACATATTATGCCGATTTAGAGAATAGTAGAAATTAGGACGGGAGGGATGACAATGGGTCGGGTCAAGTATTACAAGACCCGAACTTGTCCTGTCAACTTCATGGGTTGGGGCGACCCATCTGAATAATTCTTATTTTTAATTATAAAATATTAATTATTATTAATATAAAAAATTAAATATATTACTATAAAAATTAAACATAAGACTATAAATTTAATAAATACAATAATGAACCAAAAAAATAAAATTATTATATATTTATTAGTTTATTTATAAATTTATTTATCATTTATTTTATTTTATTAATGTATATAATTTATAAAAAAATATTTTTATCAATATATAAATATTAAATATAATATTAAGTGTATAAAAATATAAATAATTATATAAATTATCTATATATAAAATATATATAAAAAATAAAAATATTATAAGGGTGAAATAATCATATAATATATATATATATATATATATATATATATATATATATATATATAATAAAAATATTATACGGGCAAAAATGGTACCCGATCCCGCCCCATCGCGGGGCACGAGCTGAGACGCCCCATATAGCAATGGCCGGGTCAAAATTATCTTCCCTAGATGAATCAATATCCACTACTTATTTTTTATTATTATAAATAGTAACAAGAGAGTGAATTTGTTAGAACAAAAATAAGAGGGGGAAGTTCAATAAATTAATTTTAATAACACAGGGGTATTCTGGGTAATAGATAACTAATTGAGGCCAAAACCCTAATCTTCTCTGTCACCTCTCACCTATATAAATCAGCTTTCCCCACCCTTTCTTTAATTTCATTCCGCAGCCAAGAATTTTTACCATGCTTCGTTTCTACTGTATTTCTATTTACTTAATATTTCGTAAGATACTTTTTTTCTCCTTTTTAAGGGTTCGCATCTTTTTGGCTAAAAGCAGAGATTGTGTGTATCGGCGTTGTGCGACTGTAAATGTACTTTGACCGAAAGTATTCTCTGCAAAATTAATTCTCGGAGGGGAAGATGGGCAGTTGTTTTTCAATTATCCATTGAAAGTTTCAACAATCATCTTCTCCACAGCTTTAATATCAATGCTGAATGACTTTTTTTTTTTAAATCTCAATTATTTCTTAAAAAAAAAGAAGAAATTTATATATATAATTGAAGAATTAGGGTTTGCTGCCCGTGAATTTAGGATTTTAGTGCAGTGTGTTGATGGTGTTGACCGGATGGCTTGCCAGTAACGGCGGCGTGTTGTTGCACAGAAGGAGGATTTAGGCGTCTCATAATATTGGCCTCGGAGCTTGAGGCATCAATATTTTTTTTTATTATTATAACAAAATTAGAAAGTATGAATTAATTTTTAAGTTATTATTATATATAAATAAATAAAATAGATTAACAAATAACACTTATTTCAAATATAATAGGAAGACAAAGGTCTTGGATTTTTGTTTTTAAACAGTTGTCACAAACAATTATCGTCTAAAAGAGATGTAGTATATAATATGAAATGTAAAAACACTCACAATAAGATACAATGAACATATATGCCAACTAAAAATCGGAAAATAAAACAATGAAGAATATAAAACAAACATAAAAGATATGGGGTACTTATTCTTTATATACAATAAATTTATGTATAATAACAATAATCAATCCTAATTTACAGGATTGCTAAACCACATTATATTATTGTTTTATGTTCACAATAAAAATCTTAGATGTTGGGTCCTAACTATTTTAAATAGGAAAAAAAATTATAGAGAAAGAATATAAAGGAAAATTAAAATTAAATGATTGTCATTTCAAACAAATTTAATACTATATCTGAACTAGATTGAAAATAAAATTAATCAATAAATTTAAAATGGAGTTGCACAACATATATTGTAATATCAATTGAAAAACAAAATTACACAATTGGATTAACCAGATCAATAAATTTAGATGTTGAGTTTTATTGTTTGATCGTTCGAAGAGGAAAAAAAAAAATGAAATGATAAGAAAATAAATATAAGAGAATTTCAATCTTAACTATTATTATTTAAAATAAATATAATAACTATTTTCCTAATTTAATGAGAATAAGAATAAGAAATTATCAATAAATGCAATCAAACACGTACGGTATATATAATGTCAAATAAAATTAGATATACATTAATTAAGGGGGGTTTGTGGACCACTCCCTTCCTTTATCTTAGAAATTTAAAAATAAGAAATAAAACTTAAAGTCAGATTTATAAAAATATATATTCAATAATCTCATTTCTTTTACTTATATATGTGCCTATTAAATTTAAATAATTAAAATTATTAAAAAAAAGATCGCGTATCACAAAATATATTAAAAGTATCGCATATTTTTTAATACTTGTACATTTTACTATATTTTGTAATAAATGTATTCTGTGATACTTTTAATATCTTTTCTGATACTTTTAATATATTTTGTGATACTTGATCAGATATTGTAAAAACTCATACTATTTATGTGATACAAAAATTAGTGTGTTCTGTGATACTTTTAATATTTTTTCTGATACTTTTAATATATTTTTGTGATACTTGATCAGATATTGTAAAAATTCATACTATTTATATGATACAAAAATAAGTGTGTTCTGTGATACTTTTAATATCTTTTCTGATACTTTTAATATATTTTGTGATACTTGATCAAATATTGTAAAAATTCAAACTACCTTTGTGATACAAAAATAAAAATAAATGTGTTCTGTGATACGTTTAATATCTTTTCTGATACTTTTAATATATTTTGTGATACTTGATCAGATATTGTAAAAATTCATACTATTTTGTGATTAAAAAAAAGTGTGTTTTGTGATACTTTTAATACCTTTTCTAATACTTTTAATTACATTTGTAATACTTTGAATTACTTATTAAAAAAAAAACATTACGTAATTATAGAAATCAAATATCTAGAATTATGTGATACTTCAACTAGTTTTTTCTGATACTTGAACAACTTTTTGTGATACTCCAACACATCACCATCCAAAATGCTGCATATAACATATGCATATTGATAAAATCATTTTCAAAAGCCACATTAATACAAAATAAATTTAATATTATCTCAACACCTGCAACACCACATATCATTGGCGACACACATACGCCCAAAATCACAATTATTGAGAGAGAGAGAGGTGTGAGAAATCGAGACGAAAGAAAAAGAAGAAAAGAGAAAAGAGGAAGAAAAAAAAAAGCCTACCTTCGTCGGTGCTCACCGATTTGAAAATATAAATTGATAAAATCATAGATTGCAACGTGAGGAGTTGAACGGTGATTTCCCGATCTGAAATTGGCCCGATAAATCGTCGTAGATCTGAGGTCAAAGTTAACAATTCATAAAGTTTTGACCTCAGATCTACAAAGATCGGGAACATCAAATCGTAAATCTAATTTTCAGATTTAGAATGAGAGCGTCAATACGATTTAAATGGTATAATTTTTGTTTTTTTTTGTCGCCAAAAAATAGAGACCGCCCGGATGACGGTGGCCGGCGGTGAGAGAGAAACGGTGAAGATGGCGGCTGGGAATTGGGAATGACAGCAGGTTTTCTTGTTTTTCGTTTTTATATCTAGGGTTAGGGGATGGGTGGGTGGATGGGCGGGTTGGATAGCGGGTGGGTTGAACAAATGGGCATGGTAAAAAGTGGTCTCATAGAATGAGACCGGTCTCACCCAAGTATTTGCCCTATTTATTTTGGCTTGTACACCTTCAATTTTTCTTGGGGTGGACTCCTATTAGTCCAAATTAACGGATCGCTCCCGTTAGATCGGGTTAAACCCGCATCCATTTTAATCAGAGTATTTGAACAAAAATTAGTCCACAAAAATGGCCTGTTCTTCATCCTTTCGTAAGCCACCGCGACAGCCTGCTCCAAACCACCGCCTTTCTCCAAAAACCACCTGCTCCAAACCACAGCCTGCATCTCCAAACCACCGCGTTCATCTCCGTCTTCAACCACCGTCGGTGCATCTCAAAAATGTCCGAACCACCACGAATTTGCATCTCATCGACGCATCTCCCATCTCTGAACAACCGCGAATCTGCATCTCCGTCTCCATCTTCATCGGCCGCCGTCAGCCTTCAATTACCAGGTAAATAACTTCTTCAACAATAAATCTGATTTTGACCTAATTGTGTCAATTTGATTTCGACCTAATTCTAGAAATTTTTGTAATTGTTCGCAGGTTTTGGAGAATTTTACAAACTACAGAAGGGAATTGAAGATGAGATGGGTGATTTGGAACTATACATGGGCGAAAAATCCAACGTAGACGAAGGTAATAGAGTATTGGTTTTAGAATTATGATGTATTGGTCTTCTTACTGCATGGTACTTGGTTTTATTATTTTGTTATGTCGAAATATTCAGAGTAAAATATCATTATGAATTATTATTCGATTATTGTATTGGTTTTTGGAATATGATGAATTGGTCTTTTGGCTGGCATGGTATTTGTTTTAGTTGTTGTTTATGAAAAACTCTTACAATAAAAATACCATGGCCATTTTCTTGACCTGTGAGTGATTAAATTAGTATGTTTTGTAGGTGTGATATATTAGTCTCCTCACTACATGGAACTTGTGTATATTTTTGTTGCTGTATGAAGTTGGAACTTTCACAGTAATCGTCGGGGCATGTCTTAATATATGAGTGGGAGAAGAATCCAATGTAGACGAAGGTAATACAGTATTGGTCTTATAACTATGATGTATTGGTCTTATAACTATGATGTATTGGTCTTATAACTATGATGTATTGGTATTCTGATTGCACTGTACTTGGTTTTTTTGTTGTGTTATGCCGACATATTCACAGTAAAACATCAGGGGTCTTGTCTGAAACTATGAGTTATTATTCCATTATTGTATTGGATTTTGGAATGTAATGTATTGGTTTTTTGGTTCAATGTATTGCTATTCTAATTGCATGATATTTGCTTTTGGGGGGATTAATTTTATTATTCAATTCAGGGGCTGTGATAATTCATGATTCTAGTGATGAAGAAGGTGGAAGTAACATTGATAATAAATCGATAAATAATATCTTGTTGAATGATGAAGGTATGGAACTATTCTGATTTGATTGATTTTATTTCTAAAAAATATTTGGAGACATCTCATGTGATAATATCTTGTTTTCCATTTTTTGTATTTAGGTGATACCACAAATTTATATGGTTCTCTTATTGGTGTTAAGAGGAAGAATTTTGAAGACACTTATGAGTTGTATTGTGGTCATGCACGTCAAGTTGGTTTTAGTGTTCGGAAAAACAACAACAAGGGTGAATGATGATAAGATAATAATTGAAAAGAATTATGTGTGTTCGTCTCAAGGAATGAAGCGATCAAGCACCTCCGGTTTGACAAAACAGAAATTGTAAAGCATCATTGAGAGCAAGATTAAACAAGCAGGGTGTATTTGAAGTTCTTCATCACAACACAATGCACAATCACATCAAAATAGATCAAGTCAAGCAAAGGAGTTTGGTCACAAAAACTCCCAATCCTCAATTATTTTAGCATAACGGTAGTCGTTGAAATATTTATAGTTGTAGATGTATTCACATTGACTCGATTAGAAATTGGTACTTTGATACTGTGATATTTATTTGCTGCTATCTTAATGCTTTATGGTATTTTCTGATTGTATTTGATAAGTGTATCGGTTTTTCTATTCAAGCGCATTGGTTTTTCTGTTCAATCGTATTAGTCTATATATTTGCAGTGTGTTCGGAAAATAAAAATACAGTGCATAAAAAACACAAACACATCTTATTGCAAAAAAAAAAAAAATCTTAAACTTATAATGCATAAACAACTACTTAATTATAGGAAAACTTTTTGTGATTGCATAACAAAAACTGTACATTTATTACAAAAACTCAATACATTATAGCACATAAACAAGTACATTATTTTACAAAAACCAATACAAAATACATTGTCAAAGGATTTACAAAAAATGGGGACTGAAATCTCCAACAATCACCAAAAGAACAAAACAAGCACAAAAAATACTTACTGCTAGACACAAATCACGTTCATAACTTTTATGATTGCATAACAAAAACTGTACATTTATTACAAAAACTCAATACATTATAGCACATAAACCAATACATTATTTTACAAAAACCGATACAAAATATTCTGTCAAAGGATTTACAAAAAATGGGGACTAAAACTTCTACCAATCACCAAAAAAAAATAAAAAAAACACAAAAAATACTTACTGCTAGACACAAATCACAGTTCATAACTTTTATAATTGCATAACAAAAACCGTACATTTATTACAAGAACTCAATACATTATAGCACATAAACCAATACACTGTTTTACAAAAACCAATACAAAATATTTTGTCAAAGAATTTACAAAGTATGGGGACTAAAATTTCCACAATTAACAAAAATCTCGCGTTTTGCCATTTTTGACCAGACCGATCCACCTGTTCACAGCTGCAAATAACAGAAAAAAGTAATTTCAAATTCAGATTCCTTAAATCAATCTTAAACTTCAATAATTTCACTTCTTAAAAAAAAACAACAACATAAAAAATCATTATCATTCATGCAAGCAATTTTCTAGCACAACTCTTTGTTCGTTTGATGAAAATGTTTCGTCCATGTAGTGATCCTTGGCCTTCTCCTCATATTCATTTAGCTCTTTCATTTCCGAAGTTAGACTTGATGCATATCGGATAACTCTACCAGCAATCTCTTGCTTTCTTGAGAAGCAGAGTCTTCAAAGCTCCTCGAGGCCTTAGACACCTGAATTTTTACAAAACCAATATGCAACATAATAAACAGGAAATGTAAAATATAATCACGTATGCTTGTTATCAAATATTAAACATTCCTTCTCAACCATGTCCTAAACATAATTAACGGAGATCATTAGTAAGAAACTAAAGAATGTACCTTAATGGACCCAATGGATATGTTTTAATGAAAAAGGCTTCCAATAATGATAAAGTGTAAAAAAGTTCTAGGTAAAAAGAACCCAAAATTTTTTTTTAAGAAAAGTAGGCTTGAGACAATGGATCATATAATAATTCCAAAACTGATATTAACAGTGGACTACACTACACTCATGAGCAAAACTTTTGGGTTTCTTAATTGTTTTATTTTATTTTTATAAAATTGGGAAAAACACACACCACACACCAAAATGGGATAACAAATGAAAAACTTAAACTTATTTACCTTAAATACATAGTCAGTAGAATCATCCAGAACTTGAATCCACCAGTCTATCAGTAGGCCATGAAAGATTACAAGCTGCACTGATTGAGATCTTATAAACCTGTAAACCAAAGATAACCAAAGATACCTCAAAGAAAGCAACTAACAATACAAAAGTTT
>BMAC01000196.1:454583-467354 GCA_014905375.1 Phtheirospermum japonicum
GGATTTAGAAACAATCGGAAAAATCAATTTCCTTTCGAGTACCAAACAAATGGAGCATAATTCCGTTACCTCAAAACAACAGCTCCCCCAGTAAGCAATCATAACCGTAATCGTTTCTGTTCTATTTTTCGTCGTCGTCCCCTATTTTTCGTTTTTTTTTTTCATGATAAACATTTTGTGCAGCTTTAAGTTTGTTAGTGCATTCTCAGACAATCACGCTGATGATAGCTGCTGTAATCTAACAGGTTAGCAAGATTTATTATAATAATAATTATTATTATTATTTTATTTTTTTAATATAAATCTTAAATTAATTTTGCACTTGGCAAATACATTTTTCCCGTCACATTTTGCTAGATTCACCCGAGCCAGGTGTCATCAGGGTCACAAACAAGCTAGGCGACTAATGTACGACGTGTCCTAGTCGAACAGTCGAGTAACTTTGTTGCTCTCCCTCCCAGCGGTGGGGCCCAACCCCGTCAGAAAGTGTCGTTACGTTTCCCAGAAGAAGCAGCGGATCGTTTGCCGCTGTATCGAACGGGAAGAAATTATCTCCTACTCCTCTACCGTCGGATCCGGAGCACACGCCTCAGACTGATCCTGGCGCTGTCACTATCAGTCAACCGAACGATAATCATGGAAATTCCGGGCACTCGACAAAGCCTCGTAATCGGAATATTAAGTGCCGTTTTCCTGATCATTCTTGCGGTTGTTTTAAATCGTCGTCTTCAGAAGCAGAGCGGCTCGAACGATCGGTCCCTGGAAGTCCGGGTTGAGTGGCCAGTTGCAGAAGGCTTTTATTACAGGTTTATATGCTTTCGATTTTGTGATAGCTTTACTTTTATTCATCTTATTTCAAAATGTTGTTTGTTATTATTATCTTTAGTCAAGTTATTACTTTTTATTTTTATGTACATCATATTGATTTTTGTTTCGAACCTTAAAAAAATGCTTTAGAGCCATTTAATAATAGCGTCTCGTTTTATTTTTATTTTTATTTGTTACTTCTCCGTCCTTTTTTTATCAGTCGCATTTTAGAAAAGTGTAACATTAATCACACATTCTTAACTGTGGTAAAATACACAAATGCGACGGAAGGAGTATAAGCTATGTGTTGCCCTTGTTTTTTTTTTTTTTTTTTTTTATATACAATATTAAAATTACACACGCTTCATTTGTAGGGGTCCCCAAGTTGAACCGAGCTGAGCCTAGAAACGGCATGCGAGGATTTACAGCCAATATAATCAGTGTCCATGAAGGAGTGGCCACTTTGTACAAGGGGACACTATCCAGTGGAGTAGAGATTGCGGTTGTTTCAACCGCAATAGGCTCCATAGAACGAATGGTCAAAACGCTCAGAACTAGCTTTCAGGAAGAAGGTTTTATATATAGCTTATAAATTTTTTCCATGTCACAAGGTTTCCAATATGAGCTCTCGCTAATTATTTCATTTTGCTTTCTTTTTTTCTTTGCTCGCTGCTGCTGCTACTACTACTACAGATCGATAGCTTTGTCACGAGTTAATCACAAGAACTTCGTTAATCTCATCGGTTACTGCGAGGAAGATGAACCTTTTACTAGGATGATGGTTTTCGAGTACGCTCCAAACGGCAGTCTCTTTGAGCATCTCCACAGTAAATTTTTATTTATCTGCGTTAAACTTTTCTTACCATTTTTTTTTTTTTTGTAAAGCTGTAATTAGTTTTTTTTTTTAAATAATTCAGTTAAAGATCTTGAACACCTCGACTGGAATTCGAGGATGAGGATAGTGATGGGGGCGGCTTATTGCCTTCAGTACATGCACGAACTCAACCACCGGTGGCGCATATCAACTTGACTTCCAAAGATATATTCTTGACGGATGATTATGCTGCTAAAGTAGGTTTCTTTCTCAATAATATATATATTATATATATATTTCTCAATAATTCGGTTTTTAACGGAGGACAATTTTGCTTTGCAGATTGCTGATGTAAGTTTCTGGCTAGAACTCGTGCACAAATCTAAGAATCCTGCAGAAATCGAGTCAGAGCATTCTGAGCTGCCCTCCACTTGCTGACGTGGAAACGAACATTCACAGTTACGGATTGCTGTTTGCTTGAAATAATTTCCGGAATGCTCTCTTACTCGGAAGAGAAAGGGAATCTCGCAAATTGGGTAATCTATTTACTTAAAATGTTTCATTATAAATGACAACTTTTTGCTTCTTATTTTATTTCTAAAAATATTTTAATAAAACCACCTTTTATGGCGAATGTTACTCGATTTATTTGGTCAGGCTGCGCAATACTTGTACGATAAGAGGACCATCGGCAACTTGGTCGATCCGACTTTGAAGTCTTTTAAGGAAAACGAGCTCGACGTCGTGTGTGAGGTAATCCAGTGTTGCATGCAACAAGATCCGAGGAAAAGACCCTCGATGAAGGAGGTTATACAGAAATTGAGGCAAGCGATCGACGTGTCGCCTGAGGCAGCAACCCCGAGGCTTTCTCCGCTGTGGTGGGCCGAGCTCGAGATCTTGTCGGCAGAGGCAGCTTGATTTGCGTGTGACGTGTCCATAAATGTAAGTCGATTATATCTCAGTTTGCTACATAGTAGTGTGGGTGTAATATCTCTTGCTTCGCTCGAAAGAAAAAATTGTAACTACCCTTTTTTTTTTTCTCTCTTTTTCTCGTTTAGAATATCACTCCAACGATTCTCTTATTATTTCATTCTTTTTGTCATTCTTTTGTGTTTACTATGATCAAATATACAAACATATGCTATTGTGACTGCTATTTATGTAAAAAAAAATAAAAATAACCGATGTTGACGAGACAGAGGAGCCTATGATTTCCTGGTTTAAGAATGTCATTTTTCTTTTCTTGGTTTTGGATTCATCTACGAAGTTAATATGTTTACAATCACTGACTAATTGTAAGAATAAATTAGCTCAGAAATAAATATGAATGGCATCAATATTAGTAAAATATGCTAAACTCATGAAAAAATAACTAGCTAGTTCAACATATTATGCCGATTTAGAGAATAGTAGAAATTAGGACGGGAGGGATGACAATGGGTCGGGTCAAGTATTACAAGACCCGAACTTGTCCTGTCAACTTCATGGGTTGGGGCGACCCATCTGAATAATTCTTATTTTTTAATTATAAAATATTAATTATTATTAATATAAAAAATTAAATATATTACTATAAAAATTAAACATAAGACTATAAATTTAATAAATACAATAATGAACCAAAAAAATAAAATTATTATATATTTATTAGTTTATTTATAAATTTATTTATCATTTATTTTATTTTATTAATGTATATAATTTATAAAAAAATATTTTTATCAATATATAAATATTAAATATAATATTAAGTGTATAAAAATATAAATAATTATATAAATTATCTATATATAAAATATATATAAAAAATAAAAATATTATAAGGGTGAAATAATCATATAATATATATATATATATATATATATATATATATATATATATATATAATAAAAATATTATACGGGCAAAAATGGTACCCGATCCCGCCCCATCGCGGGGCACGAGCTGAGACGCCCCATATAGCAATGGCCGGGTCAAAATTATCTTCCCTAGATGAATCAATATCCACTACTTATTTTTTATTATTATAAATAGTAACAAGAGAGTGAATTTGTTAGAACAAAAATAAGAGGGGGAAGTTCAATAAATTAATTTTAATAACACAGGGGTATTCTGGGTAATAGATAACTAATTGAGGCCAAAACCCTAATCTTCTCTGTCACCTCTCACCTATATAAATCAGCTTTCCCCACCCTTTCTTTAATTTCATTCCGCAGCCAAGAATTTTTTACCATGCTTCGTTTCTACTGTATTTCTATTTACTTAATATTTCGTAAGATACTTTTTTTCTCCTTTTTAAGGGTTCGCATCTTTTTGGCTAAAAGCAGAGATTGTGTGTATCGGCGTTGTGCGACTGTAAATGTACTTTGACCGAAAGTATTCTCTGCAAAATTAATTCTCGGAGGGGAAGATGGGCAGTTGTTTTTTCAATTATCCATTGAAAGTTTCAACAATCATCTTCTCCACAGCTTTAATATCAATGCTGAATGACTTTTTTTTTTAAATCTCAATTATTTCTTAAAAAAAAGAAGAAATTTATATATATAATTGAAGAATTAGGGTTTGCTGCCCGTGAATTTAGGATTTTAGTGCAGTGTGTTGATGGTGTTGACCGGATGGCTTGCCAGTAACGGCGGCGTGTTGTTGCACAGAAGGGAGGATTTAGGCGTCTCATAATATTGGCCTCGGAGCTTGAGGCATCAATATTTTTTTTTTATTATTATAACAAAATTAGAAAGTATGAATTAATTTTTAAGTTATTATTATATATAAATAAATAAAATAGATTAACAAATAACACTTATTTCAAATATAATAGGAAGACAAAGGTCTTGGATTTTTGTTTTTAAACAGTTGTCACAAACAATTATCGTCTAAAAGAGATGTAGTATATAATATGAAATGTAAAAACACTCACAATAAGATACAATGAACATATATGCCAACTAAAAATCGGAAAATAAAACAATGAAGAATATAAAACAAACATAAAAGATATGGGGTACTTATTCTTTATATACAATAAATTTATGTATAATAACAATAATCAATCCTAATTTACAGGATTGCTAAACCACATTATATTATTGTTTTATGTTCACAATAAAAATCTTAGATGTTGGGTCCTAACTATTTTAAATAGGAAAAAAAATTATAGAGAAAGAATATAAAGGAAAATTAAAATTAAATGATTGTCATTTCAAACAAATTTAATACTATATCTGAACTAGATTGAAAAATAAAATTAATCAATAAATTTAAAATGGAGTTGCACAACATATATTGTAATATCAATTGAAAAACAAAATTACACAATTGGATTAACCAGATCAATAAATTTAGATGTTGAGTTTTATTGTTTGATCGTTCGAAGAGGAAAAAAAAAAATGAAATGATAAGAAAATAAATATAAGAGAATTTCAATCTTAACTATTATTATTTAAAATAAATATAATAACTATTTTCCTAATTAATGAGAATAAGAATAAGAAATTATCAATAAATGCAATCAAACACGTACGGTATATATAATGTCAAATAAAATTAGATATACATTAATTAAGGGGGTTTGTGGACCACTCCCCTCCTTTATCTTAGAAATTTAAAAATAAGAAATAAAACTTAAAGTCAGATTTATAAAAAAAAAAAAATGAAAATGAAAACAATAGGACCTGATGGCTTGGTATAATTAATTGAGTAATAGAAGAAAAAACAATAATAGGTATATAGAAAGAAAAAAAATTTGGAAAAAAAATAGCAGTCGAACTTTCATTAATAGGTATAGATAAGGACCTGTTTAAAGATATACTTTTAATTAAAATTTTGGAATATTGAAAAACTGAAAATACACACGCAAAAAAAGCAATATTTATTTGAGTAGGTCTTGGTTTCAAGAACCAGACCCCCCAACCCAGTCGCCACCCGCCGCCGGCGGCCACCACCTCCGGCCGCCGCCGCCGGCCGCCACCTCCATTATTTATCGGCGATATTTTTTTACAAATCTTATATCGTTGTAATCGTCTCGTCTCCCTCGTTCCAAATTCGCAATTGAATTTATAATTTAATGCTCCAATCACAATAGATTTGAATTTTTCGTTTTTATATCTAGGGTTAGGGGATGGGTGGGTGGATGGGCGGGTTGGATAGCGGGTGGGTTGAACAAATGGGCATGGTAAAAAGTGGTCTCATAGAATGAGACCGGTCTCACCCAAGTATTTGCCTATTTATTTTGGCTTGTACACCTTCAATTTTCTTGGGGCTGGACTCCTATTAGTCCAAATTAACGGATCGCTCCCGTTAGATCGGGTTAAACCCGCATCCATTTTAATCAGAGTATTTGAACAAAAATTAGTCCACAAAAATGGCCTGTTCTTCATCCTTTCGTAAGCCACCGCGACAGCCTGCTCCAAACCACCGCCTTCTCCAAACCACCTGCTCCAAACCACAGCCTGCATCTCCAAACCACCGCGTTCATCTCTGTCTTCAACCACCGTCGGTGCATCTCAAAAATGTCCGAACCACCACGAATTTGCATCTCATCGACGCATCTCCCATCTCTGAACAACCGCGAATCTGCATCTCCGTCTCCATCTTCATCGGCCGCCGTCAGCCTTCAATTACCAGGTAAATAACTTCTTCAACAATAAATCTGATTTTGACCTAATTGTGTCAATTTGATTTCGACCTAATTCTAGAAATTTTTGTAATTGTTCGCAGGTTTTGGAGAATTTTACAAACTACAGAAGGGAATTGAAGATGAGATGGGTGATTTGGAACTATACATGGGCGAAAAATCCAACGTAGACGAAGGTAATAGAGTATTGGTTTTAGAATTATGATGTATTGGTCTTCTTACTGCATGGTACTTGGTTTTATTATTTTGTTATGTCGAAATATTCAGAGTAAAATATCATTATGAATTATTATTCGATTATTGTATTGGTTTTTGGAATATGATGAATTGGTCTTTTGGCTGCATGGTATTTGTTTTAGTTGTTGTTTATGACAAAACTCTTACAATAAAAATACCATGGCCATTTTCTTGACCTGTGAGTGATTAAATTAGTATGTTTTGTAGGTGTGATATATTAGTCTCCTCACTACATGGAACTTGTGTATATTTTTGTTGCTGTATGAAGTTGGAACTTTCACAGTAATCGTCGGGGCATGTCTTAATATATGAGTGGGAGAAGAATCCAATGTAGACGAAGGTAATACAGTATTGGTCTTATAACTATGATGTATTGGTCTTATAACTATGATGTATTGGTCTTATAACTATGATGTATTGGTATTCTGATTGCACTGTACTTGGTTTTTTTGTTGTGTTATGCCGACATATTCACAGTAAAACATCAGGGGTCTTGTCTGAAATTATGAGTTATTATTCCATTATTGTATTGATTTTTGGAATGTAATGTATTGGTTTTTTGGTTCAATGTATTGCTATTCTAATTGCATGATATTTGCTTTTGGGGGGATTAATTTTATTATTCAATTCAGGGGCTGTGATAATTCATGATTCTAGTGATGAAGAAGGTGGAAGTAACATTGATAATYAATCGATAAATAATATCTTGTTGAATGATGAAGGTATGGAACTATTCTGATTTGATTGATTTTATTTCTAAAAAATATTTGGAGACATCTCATGTGATAATATCTTGTTTTCCATTTTTTGTATTTAGGTGATACCACAAATTTATATGGTTCTCTTATTGGTGTTAAGAGGAAGAATTTTGAAGACACTTATGAGTTGTATTGTGGTCATGCACGTCAAGTTGGTTTTAGTGTTCGGAAAAACAACAACAAGGGTGAATGATGATAAGATAATAATTGAAAAGAATTATGTGTGTTCGTCTCAAGGAATGAAGCGATCAAGCACCTCCGGTTTGACAAAACAGAAATTGTAAAGCATCATTGAGAGCAAGATTAAACAAGCAGGGTGTATTTGAAGTTCTTCATCACAACACAATGCACAATCACATCAAAATAGATCAAGTCAAGCAAAGGAGTTTGGTCACAAAAACTCCCAATCCTCAATTATTTTAGCATAACGGTAGTCGTTGAAATATTTATAGTTGTAGATGTATTCACATTGACTCGATTAGAAATTGGTACTTTGATACTGTGATATTTATTTGCTMSTATCTTAATGKTTTATGGTATTTTCTGATTGTATTTGATAAGTGTATCGGTTTTTCTATTCAAGCGCATTGGTTTTTCTGTTCAATCGTATTAGTCTATATATTTGCAGTGTGTTCGGAAAATTAAAATACAGTGCATAAAAAAACACAAACACATCTTATTGCAAAAAAAAAATAAAATCTTAAACTTATAATGCATAAACAACTACTTAATTATAGGAAAACTTTTGTGATTGCATAACAAAAACTGTACATTTATTACAAAAACTCAATACATTATAGCACATAAACKAGTACATTATTTTACAAAAACCAATACAAAATACATTGTCAAAGGATTTACAAAAAATGGGGACTAAAATCTCCAACAATCACCAAAAGAACAAAACAAGCACAAAAAATACTTACAGCTAGACACAAATCACGTTCATAACTTTTATGATTGCATAACAAAAATTGTACATTTATTACAAAAACTCAATACATTATAGCACATAAACCAATACATTATTTTACAAAAACCGATACAAAGTATTCTGTCAAAGGATTTACAAAAAAATGGGGACTAAAACTTCTACCAATCACCAAAAAAAATAAAAAAAACACAAAAAATATTTATTGCTAGACACAAATCACAGTTCATAACTTTTATAATCGCATAACAAAAACCGTATATTTATTACAAGAACTCAATACATTATAACAAATAAACCAATACACTGTTTTACAAAAACCAATACAAAATATTTTGTCAAAGAATTTACAAAGTATGGGGACTAAAATTTCCACCAATTAACAAAATTCTCGCGTTTTGCCATTTTTGACCAGACCGATCCACCTGTTCACAGCTGCAAATAACAGAAAAAAGTAATTTCAAATTCAGATTCCTTAAATCAATCTTAAACTTCAATAATTTCACTTCTTAAAAAAAACAACAACATAAAAAATCATTATCATTCATGCAAGCAATTTTCTAGCACAACTCTTTGTTCGTTTGATGAAAATGTTTCGTCCATGTAGTGATCCTTGGCCTTCTCCTCATATTCATTTAGCTCTTTCATTTCCGAAGTTAGACTTGATGCATATCGGATAACTCTACCAGCAATCTCTTGCTTTCTTGAGAAGCAGAGTCTTCAAAGCTCCTCGAGGCCTTAGACACCTGAATTTTTACAAAACCAATATGCAACATAATAAACAGGAAATGTAAAATATAATCACGTATGCTTGTTATCAAATATTAAACATTCCTTCTCAACCATGTCCTAAACATAATTAACGGAGATCATTAGTAAGAAACTAAAGAATGTACCTTAATGGACCCCAATGGATATGTTTAATGAAAAAGGCTTCCAATAATGATAAAGTGTAAAAAAGTTCTAGGTAAAAAAGAACCAAAAAATTTTTTTTTAAGAAAAGTAGGCTTGAGACAATGGATCATATAATAATTCCAAAACTGATATTAACAGTGGACTACACTACACTCATGAGCAAACTTTTGGGTTTCTTAATTGTTTTATTTTATTTTTATAAAATTGGGAAAAACACACACACACACCAAAATGGGATAACAAATGAAAAACTTAAACTTATTTACCTTAAATACATAGTCAGTAGAATCATCCAGAACTTGAATCACCAGTCTATCAGTAGGCCATGAAAGATTACAAGCTCCACTGATTGAGATCTTATAAACCTGTAAACCAAAGATAACCTCAAAGAAAGCAACTAACAATACAAAAGTTTGCCAGGTATTTTTCATCAACCAATTTCACAAATACAAACTCAAAACAATTCAATAAAATAAATTAAATGAGGTAAACCTCCAGTCGAACCCGTGTTCCCAAAATTATAGCCCGAACATTCAAGACACGGCCCGAACAACCACAAAAACACTGCCCAATCAGCCGAGTTTTGAAATTGGGTGAGACCCAGCGGCCCCACGCAAACCAGTCGGAGCCACCCCACGTTTAATCGCTATCGCCGTTCGCCGAGCCACCACCGCGCGGTCAATCGGAGGAGAAGGGTTTGATCGTTTCTGAAATTGGAGTAGAAAATCAGCCACGCCTATGGGTAGGGCGCCGTCGTCCGTCGGTGCGGGTAGTCGTCGGGAAACGCCGCTGCTACGGTTGCTTCCGCCGACGACCGAAGGAGGGATGCTGCGCAAATTGCCTGATTTCTAGGAGTTGGGGATGAAAAAAAGAAGAAAAGGGGAAAACGGGTGGGGTTTTAATATAATTAGACAAATTATAATAATACCATCGGGTCGGATATTGAATTGGGTCATGAGTTGGCCAAACGGGTGAGACCCGTTAATCTGGACTTACCAAGTCTTTGCTATTTTCTTGAATAGCTCCTCATTCAGGCTATACAATCTTGCTCCCCATTTAGAGATATAGTACTCCTTGTGGTGAACCATGAGCTTATGGTATATAGACTCACATCACATGCCTCCTGTCGAGAAGATGTAGAATGATGAAACAGACGTGTAGACGCGTGTAGGAAAATAGTAAAGCCGCGCTGCAACATAATCTCGAACTAATTTGTACTTTGACATACTTAAAGAGAGGCAAAGTATATATATATATATATATATATATAATAGATTAACAAATAACTATTATTTCAACACAATAGGAAGAAAA
Source organism: Phtheirospermum japonicum (assembly GCA_014905375.1). Lineage (NCBI taxonomy): Eukaryota > Viridiplantae > Streptophyta > Magnoliopsida > Lamiales > Orobanchaceae > Phtheirospermum > Phtheirospermum japonicum. The sequence goes on from BMAC01000196.1 coordinate 464,993, forward strand.
ATAATTTAGATCTTGGATTTTTTTTTTAAAACAGTTATGACTAACAATTATCGTCTAAAAGAGATTTAGTATATATATGAAATGTAATAACACTTACAATAAACATATTTGCCAACTAAAAATCGGAAAATTAAAGCAAGGAAAAATGTAAAACAAACATAAATGGTGTGGGGGTACTCATTCTTTATATATGATAAATTTATGTATATTAACAATAATCAATCCTAATTTCTATTATTGTAACCAAATTATATTATTGTTTTTCAGAATAAAAAATCTTAGATGTTGGGTCCTAACTATTGGTAAATAGGAAAAAGAATTATAGAGAAAGAATATAAAGGAAAACTACAATTAAATGATTGTTATTCAAATAAATTTAATACTATTTTATGGATTCATTCTCAAGATCAAAAAATTTAGATGTTGGAGTTTTATTGTTTGATCGTTTGAAGAGAAAAAAAACACAAAGAAATGATAAGATAATAAATATAAGAAAAACTACAATCTTAACTATTATTATTTTTAAAAACTATAATAACCATTTTCCTAATTTAATAGAAAAAAAAATTGCAGTCGAACTTTCATTAATAGGTATGGATAAGGACCTGTCTAAGATATACTTTAAATTAAAATTTGGGAATTGAGAAACTGAAAACACACACACACAACAAAAAAAAAAAGCAATATTTATTTTAAATTATAGTTTTATTGAACATGAGAAACTAAAAGTACACAAAGTTAATTCAAAAGTAGAAAAACACAACACAGAACATCAAACATAACAAAATACATAACAAACTAAAGCATTCGGCATCAGATATCCTCTTACCATTTTTTTTTTCCATTTCCTCAGTCCAATTCCAACTCTCTTTCCAACTCACTTTTTCCCCGTTTCATCAATTGAATTTGAAACATCGACATGGCAGCCAAAAACTCAAGGCGTTGTATAGGCGTCAATACATCCAAAAGCCCTCTCAGTGTTTTCCTCCTGATGCAGTCGGCCATTTTGGCCACTTTCTCCATGCCACTCGCCATTCCCGTCTTTACCGACTCCACCATCTCATGCACCTGCTTCAACACAGCCGTGTCCGTCACTTGAGGCTCACTATCCAGCCTAACAAGGAGCAACGTTTTCCAACTCGTCATCTGCCTCGAGTGCCTCTCCATCTCTCTCCCCACCCTCACCTCTTCCTCCTTTATTTTAGCTTGTAAACCTTCAATTTTCTTTAATTGCTCCTCACTCAGGCTATACAATTTTGCTCCGTCACCACCATCGTCATCGTTTAGCGACCTGACAATTTGGAAAGCCATTGACGGTCTCCAACCGGTAAACCACATATGGGATATTTCGAGAGGGCTCAACCATACTGGGCAGAAAAAGATTAGCGCGTTCTCGGTAGCTGTTGCCCATTTAGAGGTATAATACTCCTTGTGGTGAGCCAGGAGCTTATGGTATTCGGACTCACATGCCTTTGAGTCCTCTCGAGACTCTCTCAGGACTATAAGGATGATACTGAGAAGATTCTCAAGTTGGCTTATCCATTTCTCATAAAATTTTGAAAATTTGATTTGGATTTGGGTTTTCATGTTTTCAAGATGAATTATTCCAATTTCATCTCAATACACCAATATATAAGTATAAATATGCCACAAATGGAGATGTGTAGAATGATGAAACATACGTGTAGAAGGATGAATTAGAGAGGTGACGCGTGGACGACGGGTGGACGCGTGTAGAAAAATAGTAAAGCCGCGCTGCAATATAATCTAGAGCATTTGTACCTTAGGCTTCAAGAGGCGAGAATGCCACGATGAAATAGTGTATACGTGTAGAATGATGAAACAGATAGGTTACTGACACTTTACGCTGTATACATGTACGAAAATAGTAATGTCACGCTACAACATAATCTCGAACCAATATGATATTAATTTGTACCTTTGGCGGAAGGAAAAGTATATATATATATCTCTGTTCTAAAAATCGCCGCCCAGGTGCTAGGTGACACCAATCCGCTTACGATTTTTAAAAATTGGCCAAAGAAATCGCCAGGCGCCGCCTAGGCGCCCTCGGCGCCAGACCATTTTTTTTAAAATTTTTATGGCCTGAAACGACGTCGTTTTTTTGCCTATTTTTTTGATTATTTTGATTTTGTAATATATGTTATGATATTTTTATTTGACTAATGAACTTATGGATCTATGTTGTTTTAAACTTTGAATTGAACAATAGTTTTAAACTTGTGAATTGTAACTTGTGATTATTACTTTTAGTTTTGAATTGTTATAGACTTTATTGTGTAGCAGGTAGTATGTTAAAATATTAAACGGTTGGATATAATGTTGTAAATCGGGGTATTTA
>BMAC01000196.1:487491-537495 GCA_014905375.1 Phtheirospermum japonicum
AATTGCATTTGTCAATACCACAATCTCATTGGAAAACCCACCATTACGATTGTGATCGTATCCGTATAATATCAAATCACTGTAATTTTTATTTTAATCTTCGTTGTTGTTGTATCTTAATTTGATTGTATTTTTAATTTGAAATTAAAATTTCTTGTCATTTGGTTATTTATATTATTTTATTGTATTTTTTTATTTTCAAATTAACTTCTTGTAATTATAAGACATTATTTATAATATGTTTATTTATTTTAATTAATAATATATTTAAATAAATTATAAATATAACTAAAATCTTAAATGTATATAATATAAATAAATAAATAAATAAATAAATAATATGTGTATGATTAGGGTTAGGGTTAGGGTTTGCTCCGGGACGCTCTTGGGAGAAGCGTCCCGACCCCAAATTTTTTTTTTTTACATTTTCGGTCGGGACGCGGGTGGGAGAAGCGTCCCGACCCCGAATTTTATTTTTTTTTTTCATTTTCGCCCCAAAAACTTTTGGGGACGAAAAAAAGGTCCGGGACGCTTTTCCCAGAAGCGTCCCGCCACAATTTTTTAATTTGTTTTGAAACTGATATATTTTTTTAATTTTGATTTAAATATATATTATTTATTTAATTTTACCAGGGCTCTCTGCCACTTTCACGTGATCTACACATAATAACAAATTTAGGAATTCTATCTTTAGATGCTCACTTTAATGGTAATAGTTATCACTTCAAAATAAGACTTGTCACAGACTGGGAAAAATAAAGGAGGACTGAAAAGGAGTTTGATTGATATGTTGTCTTCTTGTGCACAAGTATGGTATGGGCAATTACACAGATAACAGAATTCCAAGCGCACCATGTCATAAATAGTAAAATTAGTTAAGGAGATAAGTTCAAATATTGATAATTTATTGGTGCATCTTTTATATTATTTAATTATATATATATATATATATCACGTATATATGTGACAAAAATTTGGAGTTTAAAATTTACTTTTTCATTTTAGGGTTTAATTGATGATATATGTGATAGAAATTTAGAGTTTAATATTCAATTTCGGTGTTTAGTTTTTCATTTTAGTATTTATTCTTCTATTTTTAGGATTTAGATTTTTGTTTTAGATTTATTTTTTTCATTTCAAAATTTTAAATTTTAGATTTAGAATTTTAATTATTTGTGATAATGTGTATCAGTAATATATGTTGATATGTGTCAATTATATATAATGATATATGTCAATTATATGTATAATAAATTAAATTACTGGGTGCACATTGTAAGATACACCCAGGTGATGATAAATTAAATTGGTGCACCTTGAAGATACACCCAGGTGCACGGTATAATGACTCTTGAATCCTACTTACACACGGAGAAATTAAATAAATAATATATATTTAATTTAAATTGAATAAATAATATACATGTGGGGGAAATTAAAATAATGTATCGGGACGCTGTTAACACCTGCGTTTCTAGGTAAATTTGTTTTAAAAAAAAAAATTTGGGACGCTGGTGGCAATAGCGTTTAGCGTTTCGGGTATAATAACCAAAATACACAAAATGTGGACTATTGCTTGACGCATTTTTATCGGAGGTAATAAGAAGAAATACTACTATACGCCTAGTCTTATTTATTATTTTTAAGGTAAATTCCAGTTTCAGTACCCAAATTATACTTAAATTTCAGTTCAATACCCCACGCTTCGAAAGTATTAATTTCAGTACCCGAGTTACATTCTTCTCATATTTGGTACCCAGCATTGACCAGCCGTTAAAAACTAACGGAGACCAGCTCTTGGAGGGAAAATTTGAGAGTTTGGCGCCAAAAAACTGCTTTAGTACCCAGCAGTAGTGAAAATTCCAATTTTCCTAAACTAGTTATTTTATGTTGTATTCTAATAAGCTTTTCATAGTTTGTTAGTTTTAAAAGTTTCATTTCGTAAAAAAATACAATTCGTAATTTTTTTCTAATATTTGATAGATTATTAGAGAAAATTTCTTTTTTTTTTAATCACTTTTTATTATAAAACATATTTTTATATACTAACATGTTACTTTATAGTTCTACATAAATATTAGTTTTTGATATAATGAAATATTTATTTATCAAATTAATTATTTCTGTATCATTGTGTTTTTTTTTAGAAAGTCTTTATTTATTATTCTAAATATATAAAATATTATTTTTATATACTAACATATTATTTTATAATTCTACATAGATATTATTTTTATACATAATTTTTTTTAATTTATTGAATTTTTATTTTGGTATTATTGTTTATAGTTTTTCTCTTAATTTTAAAATATTTTTTAGAAAATCTTTATTTCTTATTTTTTATTTTCTTAATTTTTATGTTTATTAATTTTTATATCTATCAATCATATGTATATTAATAAATTAATTTTCAATCAACTACTTAAATCAAAACTAATTTACTAAATAATATTTTACAATCAGCTATCAGTTATCAACTATCAGCTACTCAAATTAGTTCAACCAATCATAACCTAAGTATTTTCTCATCATTGTTTTTATGATTTTAATTGATTAAGTTTGTGCAAGTAATAAGTATGGTCTGAGATTTTAAGAATTCTATTTATTAAAAAGTGAATTCTAGTTTAGGATCAAAGAGCACTTATCATATTCTCTTTCCAAAATTATTAACAATAACATAAATTCAAGTTATGAGTATGGAATAATTTGCTTCAAATCGATATTGTTTTACATAAGGTTGATAATATTTAATGACAATTATAATTTTACTATCATAGTAAAAGAAAATTATTTTTCTATCCATATTTGTCCATATATTTAGTAATAACATGATATGTATAGTAAAATTTGATATAAATTAAATATGTAATTGATAATTTAAATAAATATTTTTAAGTGCAAATTTTTATGATCGAATAATAAAAAACTATTTACTTTACTTATGTTCTATTTTTCTTTTTTATAACCATAGTAACTTAATAACATGGTTAATATTTAATCAATTTTATGCTTAAAAAATTAATTTAATGTATGGCTAATTAGTTGACTCGAAATACACACGCGCGTGTGAGTTTATAATATCTTTTTATTATATGTATCCATTAAAACCATTATATTAGATGATTTATAATTTATTCTTTTTATTCCGTCAAATATTTTTTATTAAATAATTTTAATATATTATATTATTTAATTAAATTCAAAAGACATGAATATAACTATCTGTCATTTAAAAAGCATTTTATACACGTATTTTTACTCCATATAATTAATTTATAACTATTATACTCGTACTTTTATAAGTCCGTATAATATTAATTTTCGTATGATTGACCGTAACTTAAAAAAAATATAAAATATAATTATACATATAAAATGCTGAATTATACCCGCCTTGTATTTAACTAACAAGAAACATAAGTTCATAAATCTACCTGGGAAGCAAGAATATCCTTAAAAAGTAAAAAGAAACACAAAAAGAAAAAAGGAAAAAAGTTCAATTAGAAAATAATTTTTTTATTAAATTTGTATTCATAACCATTAATATAGGTTAGATAAGTAAATATAATATTAGAAAAATAATGAATTTATATGAACTCATTTATTAATCATGTATAAAATTAACCTAGCATTTTTTCTTCTCTATTTTCATTATCAACATTAACATTCCATTTATAATGGTCTTTATGAAAAAAATTATCGAAAAATAAGAAATTAAAAATTTTAAAGATTTATCTTTCAATTGACACTCATTCTTATTCCTAATCTATCTCTTTTCCTATCTATTCACACACACACACACACACAAATATCATAATCATTACCATTATTTCCATAGTAAAACACTTCAATCAATTAATCAAATCAAAGCAAATTTAATAATAAAAGAAGATTTTTTTTTTTGAAATAAGAATAGAATAAAAAGAAAATAAATAAATAATTTATTCTTAAAAGGACAAATAATTTTGTTAAAAAGATATTTGAGCATTAATATTGTTTTTCCCTCTGTTGGATACAAGGATATAGGCTCGTCTACTTGTCTTTTAGTCAAACCATTTGTATTGTGTGTGTGACACTGGCAATATCCACCACCCCCTACCCACCCTCCCGGAGCCCCACCCCCAACTACAATAAACACCATTTCCAATTTTAATGGAGGTAGTTGGTCCTCCGGTTGGTTTTTAACGCTTGGTCAACGCTGGGTACCCTTTTGAAATGTAGGGTACTGAATCTGAAATTTAGGCATAGTTCGGGTGCTGAAAATGGAATTACCCTTATTTTTATTTAAAATTTTAAAATATATATATTTTAAAATAATAAATAAAGAAACATGTTGTACAATTTATTTATTATACTATAAATTAATAAATGCTTTAGAGATATATTATCTAAATAAAATTAACAAGTAAAATAAACATACCAGAAAAATGAGGGGGAAATAGAAATAATAAATACACATTTTGTGTATTTATGTATTTAAAAAATGATCTTGTTGCCAGTAGCATCCCGAATTAAGATTTTTGTGGTTCATATTCACCACGAGACGCTAGTGGCAACCTCGTCCCATTATATATTTTTAATTTATTCCACACACACACACACACACACACACACACACACACACATATATATATATATATATATATATATATATATATTATTTATTCAATTGATATTAAAATATATATTATTTATTTAATTAAACCACCATAAGTTGAGTATGTCACACATTGTTTACTGTTAAAGGTACTGGTGTTGAGCCCGTGCGATGCATAAAACACACATACGCAAGTGGAAATTACACACACACACACACACACACACACATATTTAATGATAAACAAATAAAGATGTTCATGCAATAAACAACAAACAGACAAATTTAAATCAATTTATATCATTAAACAACATGTGATATTTGAAGTGTCATATAATGAAACGCTATATAATCTTGATATTTTTCATTTTTATATTGGATGAGAGCAAATAAGAGACAAAATATCTCGAAAATAACATACACACACACACACACATGTTAAATATCAAAATATAAAAGACGAAATAAGAAAAATGAGGGAAAAATTAATATATTAATAAGAATAATGAGAATTTTTTTATTATATTTCTGAACACATATTAAAATAAGAGTTCAAGTTATATGTCCACTTGATTGTTTACATAACTATTATGAACCTAGTTGTTTGAGCGGTTAACCAACTACTCGACCAACCCAAACTATTTGTCTCATTAGTTCAACTTTTTGAGCCATGTGCTTGATGTTTGGTTTTCTCATTTGTTTATATGCACAGTTTTCATCTGCTTAACTTTATTTAGTTTATGCGAGGCAATAACATATAGATGATAACAACACGAAATTCATTTTTTTTCTATTTGTTTGTTTTTATTTTATTTTTGTTTGATTTTTTAAGTTTATATTTTCATGACATCTAAAAATTTAGTACGTATATTACTATGTTTGAGTTATATTATATATAAGTTTATGAATAATAATGTTTATAACTTTTAAATCTGATATTTATAAATAGGTTATAATTTACTTATTTTCAATTATAAGAATTATATATCACCCCTATATTTTAATGCAACATCCTCCTAACCTACGTGTGTGCTTCGTATGTTTCGATTGACAAATAAAAATTTATGGTACTTCGTTTGCTTATGTGTCATCCGAGACTAATATTTACCTAATTTAATACTTTTCTTTTTATTGTATTTTACCTAATTTAATTATTTTATTATATTTTTCCTTATTCAATACTTTCCTTTGATTCTCCTAATATAAAAATAGAAATAAGTCATATATAATTAGTTGATAATATCTAAATTAATTGTTTTAATTAAATTAAAAACTACATATGAAATTATTTTAATTAAAGAAACTTTATTATAAAAATAATTAAATAACTTTTATTGATAATATAATTTAAAATAATTTTATTTTTGGAGTCTCAAATATTATATATAGGTAAAATATGAGTTATTTACAATAATTTAAGTATGTAACTAAATACTAGTAATGTATTCAATCTAAACATAAAAATATTAAATTATGATGATAATTAATAAACATTGACCAGTGCAATGCGACACGAGTTGCATGACATTTTTTGAATATCTCAAAGTATGTAACTAATGATTATTAATAAATTTATTCTAAATATTAATATATAATGATTTAATAATAATAATAATTAATAAAACAGATATTAGACACGAGTTTAGAATGCGACGCCTTTTGAAATTTTGTAAGTATGTAACTAAGATTATTAATGAATTTAATTTAAACATCAAATACAAAATTATTTAATATTAATAATAATTAATAAATAGATTAGACATGCACAAGGCGGGTTGGGAACACATTGTTTTAATTTTTTATTTTAAACTTAATATTAAATAATTATCACAAATATTTTTATATTTATCTTTTGATAAGTCCCGTATAATACACGGGTGTTAAACAAGTATATATTTATGCAAAATCCTTCTAATGTATGTGTCTGCTTCGTATGCTTCGCTTGGATAAAAAAAAAATATTGGTGTTTCGGTTGCTTATGTATTATTGAAGCCTAATTTATACCTAATTTAATACTTTTCTTTTATTGTATCTTGCCTAATTTAATACTATTCTTTTATTATACCTAGCCTAACTTAATAGTTTTTTCTCTCTAATTCAATAATTTTCTTTTATACTCCTAATATAATAACATAAACATATATAATAAGTAGAAAAACCTAAATTAATTATTTTAATTAAAAGACAAATTACATATGAAATAATTCTAATTACAAAAAAAAATTATGAAAATAATTAAATAAATTATACTTATAATAAAAGTTTAAATAATTTAATTTTGAAATCTAAATATTATATATATGTAAATTATGATATATTTGCAATAATTGGAGTATATAACTAAATATGAGTAATGAACTCAATCAAAATATAAAAAATAAAATTATATAATAATAACTAATCAATATTTATTTATTAGACAATGGCACAATGTGAGAGGGATTGAGAGTATAACACATTTTAAATTTTTTAAAGTATGTAACTGTAATTAATAACAAGATTAATGTAAACATACAAATATAAAATAATTTAATAATAATTAATTAATATAGATTAGAGACGGGTTGAAAAATGTGACATCTTTTGAATTTTTATAAGTATGTAAATACAATTATTAACGAATTTAACCTAAATATGAAAATATAATATTAATCAATAATTATATAATTAATAAACTGAACAGGGCATGCGGTGAGAACACATCCTTTCAATTTTTATTTTAAATTTAAAACTTTATAATTTTTACAAATATTTTTCATATTTAGATTTTTATAAATCTCGTGTAATATACGGGTGTTAAACTAGTGTGTGTGTGTGTTAGGTCATTAATTGACCTGAATATTTGATCTGTTAGTGTGTGTGCGTGTTTATATTTTAAGCCACTTGTTTGATAATTCGAATGATTGTTAATACAAAACAACAACGAATTACCGAGAGCAAATTTGCCTTGGGTATTATCGAGTGAATTACCCTCGGTATATCGGCTCCAATAGTTGCCGTCACTATAATCGAAGGAAATATCGAGATCATTTTTGGCCCTCGGTAATTTTGGGAATAAAAAAGAAAAAACGAGGACTTCAAAATGCCTTCAGTATATCGAGGGCATTTTTCAAACCCTCGATTTTATTATTATTATTTTTTAATTTTCAAAATTACTGAGGGCAAAAAATACCCTCTGTAATTACCAAGGGCAAAAATGTTGGGGGAACTTTTTCTTTTTTAAATAAATCAAAAAAGTTAAGAAAAAATAAAATAAAGTAAAAATAAAATGTAATCGAAATGTAATACTAAATAAAAATAATGTAATCTCATTATTTTTTTTAAATATACCAGTTTTTTTCTTGTTTTAAAATTATAAAATATAAAAATTGATCGATAATTATTATTTTTTTAGTTGTTTCTTAAATAATCAAAAAAAAATCAAGAAAAAACCAAAAACTAATAATAAAATGTAATAGCATTAAATGTAATAATAAACAATATTAATGTAATCTCACTATTATATTAAATATATCATTTGTTTATTTTGCTTGTTTTAGAATCACAAAATATACAAATTACTTGATAATTATATATTTTTTTAAGTTTATTTAATTTTTTTTAAAAATAATAAAAATACCAAGTCATTTTTGGTTATTTTTCCGATCGGTATTTTTATTTTTTTTAAATCAAGAAAATTAAGAAAAACTCATAAAAGTAAAAATATATGTAACTGCACAAAATATAATGCTAATAAAAATTAATGTAATTTTATTATTTTTTTCAAATATACCATATGTTTGTTTTTATTGTTTTAAAATCATAAAATATACAAAATGAATGATAATTATTAATTTTAGTTGTTTTATTTTTAAAAAATTAAAATACATAGGGCATTTTTTGCCCTTATTAATTACCGAGGGTATTTTTCCCCTCGGTGTTTCTATTATAAAAAAATTAAAATAAATAAATAAACAAGTACAAAAAGAAAAATAGCATTAAATTTAGTAATAGATCAAAATAATAAAATTTCATAGTTTCTTCAAATATACATTGTGTTTTTAAAATCACAAGATATACAAATTGATTGATTTTTTTTTTGTTTTATAAAAAATAAAAAAAATCAAGAAAAACCCAAAAAGTAGCAACAAAATGTAATACAATCAAATTTAATAAATAAAATTAATGTAATCTCATTATATTTTTTAAATTTATCATGTGTTTGTTTTTCTTATTTTAAACAAAAAAAAAACAAATTGATTGATAATTATGTTTTTTACTTTATTAAAAAACTATAAAATAATAAAAACTAAGGGCATTTTTTGCCCTCTGTAGTTACTGAGTGCACAAAATCCCATCGGTATTTATGTTTTTTGAAATAAATAAAAAATAAAGAAAAAGAAGAATAGCATTAAATGTAGTATTAAATAAAATAATTAAATATCATTATTATTTTTTAAATATACCATGTTTTTTTAAAATCAAAGAATATACAAATTGATCGATAATTATATATTTTTTTAGTTAAAAAAATAAACAAAAAACCAAATAATAATAAAATATAAAAGAATTAAATTTAATAATAAAAAAAGTAATGTGATATCATTATTTTTTAAAAGTACCATGTTTTTGGTTTTATTGTTTTAGAATCACAAAAAATACAAATTGATCGATAATTATATTTTTTTAGTTTTTTTTTTTTATTTTTAAAAGAAAGTTCGAGGGCATTTGTTGCTCTAGGTATTTACAGAGGGTATTTTTCTCTATCGATATTACCGACGGCACAACATCCCCTTGGTATTTCTATATTTTTTAAAAAATAAAAATAAAAATAGCATTAAATGAAGTAATAAATAAAAATAATAAAATATTATTATTTTTAAATATACCATGTGTTTTTAAAATCAATAAATATACAAATTGATCTATAATTGCATTTTTTTTATTTTTTTGAAAAAACAAACAAAAATAATCAAGAAAAAACCAAAAATTAATAATAAAATATAATGGAATTAAATGTAATAATAAATAAAATTAATGTAATATCATTATTATTTTCTAAATATTCCATGTGGTTGTTTTTCTTGTTTTAAAGTTACAAATAAATACAATTTGATTGATAATTACATTTTTAATTAAGAAAATAAGAAAAAAGAAACGAGAAGATTTTTTTTTATCTATCGGCCTTTTTATATATTTGTTTGATTTTATTTTATTTATATGGGGAAATGACTCCAATATAACATGTATAATATTAATTAGTTTATTTTCTATTTTTCAATATTTTATTTATGGTATTTATTGATTGAATATACTGTTTGATATATTTGGAATATAATATTTTTAAATTGATGAAATATCATGAATGTTTATGATTCTCAAATTTCATTAAAAAAATAATTACTATACTTGTTTTTGTTTTTTTAATACATGTAGAATATTTATATATATTTTTTTGTACTTATTTGTTTGATTTAGTAATTGAACCAATGGTTGGTCGATTGAACTGAAACTTTGGCTTGTTGATTTATCATTTTCAGTCACTACTTGTTAAATAATTTTTTAAATTTTATTTCTTAAGTATTTTAAATATTGTATATATTTATATGTGTGTGTTTTGTGTGTATAATATATAAATAATTAATGTTATTATATATAATTACAAACTAAGTTTATCTAAGATCAAGAAGTTATTTAGATAAATCTAACTATTATTTAAATAAACTAAATTTGTTATATTTGCTAATTAGTTATTTTACAATATTTGATATTCAATAATAATTTTGAATATTATAGCCATAGATTTTTTTCATGACACATATTTTAGATTTATCTGGTATTTTTTATTTGAGATAAATATAAACATTAGTTTTATATAGAGAAAAATATAATTTCTTATGTTATATATATGGATGTCAAATCAAGAATTATCAAAAGATAATTAATAGTATAGATTATATATATAAAGAAATATAGATAGATTAAAAAAGTTATTGATTTTTTAAGTAAAAAAGAAATACAAAATGATCATTAATGTAATTTATACAAATATTAAATATAATAATTATAATTAATCTTTTTAACCCTCAAACATATAATATTAATATTAATTACTAATAATAGATTTTATTTTAATTTTTTGCGGGAAAGAGAGATCACTTCTATTTATAAATGGTCCTCTCTTTACAGTAAACTGGACTGATTTTAGCACTACAGTACTGTCTAAAGAGCACAATGAACCTGGACATATAATTGCACTGTGCAATATTAGATCTAAGGCCAGGATTAGTCCCTAGGTTCACATATAATGACACATATAATGACGGACGGGGTTTTCATTTGAACCCAATCCTCTCTCTATATATATATATATGTATATGTGTGTGTGTGTGTGTGTGTGTTGATTGGTGGTGATGACTTGGTGAAGGGAATCTATGAGAGAAGATTATATAGATTGTGACATATAATATTAAGCTAAATGATAGTTGATAAGTTAGTTGAGATTGATAATTGATAGCTATGGTGAAGGGAATATGTGAGAGAAGGTTATATAAATATTTGATATACAAAATTAATAAGCTAACTAATAACTGATAAGTTAGTTGAGATTGATAATTGTAATTGATAGTTGGAAAGTTAGCTAATTGTAGATAGTTGATAAGTTGGTTGATATTGATAGTTGATAGGTGATAATTGGCAAATAAAAAGCTATCCGAAGTTGATATTTAATATCTGAGGTAAAAAAAGCATTTAAAAATTTTAGTTGATAACTTAGCTCAAATATACAAAATTAACAAAAATACATATTAAAGTAATAATGTTCATGGTATCTTTTATTTATTGTTCGATAGAAAGTTAACATTTTAAATTTATTATTTTTGTTTTAATTATAAATCTCGTTGAAAATATTCATACGTTAGTTTTCAATAATTGCACAATATTTTTTTTTCTTAATTGGTTGGACAAAAATTTTCTTTCTTTCTGTTGTAGGTTAATTTATAAGGTCAAACTGAAAATAATAATAATTACACAATACTGAAATAAGTTAAAATATTTAAGTAATAACTAATAACGTGATAAAAGAAAAACCTTTTTTAAATACGTAATCACATAACAATTTTATATTTTTTATGTTAGATTGAATTCATTACTTAATATATGTTATATACTTAGATTGTTTTGAATAAATCTTAATTTACCTATATAGAATATTTAAAATTATATTAACTTTTATTATAAAGACTGTTTATTTGATAATTTTCATAATAACATTTTTTAATTAAATTACATCTTATGTAATTTATATTTTAATTAAAATAATTAATTTATATCTTTTCTACTAATTATATAAAATTTATTTGTATTTTTATATTAGGAGAATAAAAAAAAATATTGGGGGACAAATTAAAATAATATAAATATTAAAATTTTGTTTTAAAATTTTATATTTGAAAAAGATATATAATTTTTATCTCATAGTCACACACACACAAAGTTGTCAATACAATTCCAATTTACAAAAAAAAAAACCCCATAAATTTTCAATTAATATTTATAATTTTCTAAATATAAATATTGTCAATACATCTTTTATATTATTAAATATAAAACACATGACTAAGTATTATGTAAATTATTAGGCTAAGTAACATAATAATATATTATTATGTATTATGACTGAACAAAATAAAATAAAGGTGTATTTCGTATATGCATTATAATATTATAATACGAAAAATAAAATTATCATTCGATATTATTATTTGTATAAAAAGTGTGATTAAATATTATATTAATCATGAGTACATTATTATATAAGTTATAATTAAATGATTAATATAATTAAAACCTTAATATTATAAGATTTTATAAATGTCAATTAGTTATGATTCTACTTACTGAATCATAATATGCAAATTAATTCGGGTTTCTTTAAGATATTAGGAGTGAGATGCATCTTAATTTGAAAATGTACTTTGGGATTTTGTAAATGAGAAAAACCTTTGTTTCAAACATTCTTATCTTCGATTTTCGTTCGTCCTTAGTACTCCATATGTTTTGAAATAATTATCATTTTAGATTTTTTTATATAAATTAAGAAATTTTACAAAATGACTGATCTATCATCATTTGATAGGAATATTTAATGTATTTTTTTTATTTATACCACTCATTTGGAAATATTAAAATATTAAGTTTATAAATAATAATTAAGGATAATTTTGAAGATTTTAGCCCAAAAGTGTTAGATTCCTAAATGATAATTATATAACTTAGATCACTATTCATTCGAATATATGTAAAAAGAAAAAAAAAACTAATCAAAAAACTAGTTTTGAAAGTAATTTTTGTGTTCCTTTCTAATAATTTAACTGTGATTGCTGTTTTAGAGCTAGATTCTAAGCACTAGTACGATTTGATTTTTAACTGTTATTTAACTGTGATTGCTGTTTTAGAGCTAGATTCTAAGCACTAGTACGATTTGATTTTTAACTGTTATATTTTTGCTCCAATGAATCACTTATTAAGTCTGTTTAAACCCTCTAAGTGGTAAAGTTTGAAATATTTAGATTTGACATAAAAAAATTTGGATTTCTCATCAAATAAAAAATTTGGATTTCGCATCAAAAGTTTAAACGTTGCAACCAATTGCTACTGTATGGGAGAATAGTGAAATTTATGGGACAGGTGCGTTAATATTGAGTATTTTGATCCAACACATATTTCAAAAACAATTTTTTTTGGATCCGGCCCAATATACTATAGAATCGATATTTACTTGGTTCCAGTTTATTTATTTGGATCCTGATAAAAGATCGAGTTGTTTTGTATCCAGTACAATATACGACTGTATGTGTATTTTTTTAAATATTTGTACGTTTATATATAATTCATTTATTTTAATTCCAATGTTTTGCGTCGTTAATAAAAAGTCTGTAATTTATGAAAGTGCTGGGTGGATTTTCATCCGTGACTTATGAAAGTGTCCTAAAGATTGAAGGGGTTTTCACCACAAAGGGTGTTGATGAAAGAGTAAAACATATGTAACAACGATTGATATTATAGAAGAGAAATAACACTAAAAGTTATATTAAACTATACTAAAAGGAAACACTAGAATTTATGTGTTTATTGTTTTTCATTAGTATATTATGAATATTGCGTTTTTTTTAAACAAAGAATTTTGAGAGAGAGAAAACAATAAGAATATACTAAAAGAAAACACTAAAATATATTAAAATAATATTATAAAAAGGCAAATACTTGTTTCGGCCGATTCTTGAATATTGATGAGTGATGAATATTAATTTATATTTTTATAATTATTAATCGTCTCTGTATATTTATCAACATGATAAATATGCTAAATACGAGCAATTAATATACAAAAGGATAACGATAAATGCGAAATCGAGTTTATAATTCATCATGTACCCCAATATAATTCATCATGTGCTTCAATGCGTAATATAAATTGTCCATCGTGACAATGACACATTTTGATAAATAAATATTAATTTTTATTTCAAGCAATAAAGATATTGAATTTGTGTCCGTCGAACCATTGATCTTGTACTATGATATTAAGTTGTTTTGGTTAAATATTTTAATTTTCTTATTGTGAATTACTATTTTATATATGAGTAGTACTCGAGTTTTTTTTTTTTAAATATGGAGTATTAGTTTTTTCTTAGCAGTATTGAGTTATTTTGAGTAAATGAATTGATTTTCTTATTGTGATGTACTGTTTTTCAATAATATTAGAGTAATTTTTTATTATGAAGTGTTAATTTACAACTGTGAAAGTATTGGTTTTGTATATTAAAGTATTGGTTAAAAAATATTAAAATTAGTAAATCTACAAAATTTAAAAAAAAAAGAAAAAAAAGAAAGAAATCGCATTATTCCGTTAGCAAACTTGAGCCTACTCAATACTCTTTTAAAAACCAACGACTTAAATAGTTGGATTACCTACAATATAATTAAAATTTATTATTACTTATCAATTTGTGACCCGACGGATGATTAGTTAGTTCACCAGAAAAAAGTGGGACCCATATTCAGTGTGGCCCATTTAAGTGTTTATCATTATTATACTAAATGATGATCACTATAACTATTACTCACCATTTTACCACTAAAACATATCAATGTTATACTTAAATGTTCATCACAAATCCTGCTTAAATGTTCATATATTTTTTCGTAAGTGTTAATCACATTTTGTAAAATTTGAAGGTTTATAATTTTGAAAATAATAATCTCAATTTTATGATGTTGTTATTCAATGTTAATCAACACTGACTACCAACATCAACCAGAGCTAAAATAAAAATATACAGCGGAAATAAAACTTAAGAACACAACAAATTAAATTCAGTTCACAAGTAAAAATACTTGTGAACTTGGGTGTACAAACCCGAAAACTATATTACTTTCTTGTTCACGTTCAATACAAAAAATATGAAGTAATATATGAAAACTAAAATATCAAAAACTTGATACTAAATACTTGTCGCTGTGATGGCAAGATCTTCTCCGTTGGTTACGCAACTTCAAAGAACTTAGTCTTCACGTCCTTCACTTGCTGTGCGTCTTGCGTTGCCGTGCGTCTTGTTCTGCTTCAAAAATCCGTGTGTCCAAAAGTTCTAACAAGTTTTAGGATTCTCTTGTCTTAAATAGACAATCCTAAAATCCTAAACTTGGTAAACAAGTAAAATAAATTCTAAATACAATTTAGGAAACTAACTAAAGTCTTGTACATTAACTAGGAAACAAATAAAGTCCTAAATTTAGTTTCCTAACTTATTTTGTACCCGAGAAAGGCAAATAACAAAATAGGAATTATTACCAAGAATAAATTTCTCAACAATCTCCTCCTTTTGCCTTTCTAGACAAAATACTACGACGCTAAAATAAGTTCAAACAAAAATTACTAACTCCCCCTAAACAAAATATCCAATGTTGTTAAACTATCAAACCAACATCATAACCCAACATTGTTCACCAAAATAAAACACAAGAAACTTATTGACTTCGAACCCTCTTCGACCGTCGATGGGATGTCGAAGTTCCTTCACCACGATCCTTTCTCTTCTTCAACTGCTTCTTCTTCATTTTCCTCAAAGCCTTATTACGAGAGCGAATCCTCTTCCTTCGTTTTTCTCGAGCAAGACTCGCCAAGGCCTCAGCAGTAACAGAATCCTCATCATTATCATTCTCCGCGGCAGCAACAACATCCTCATCATTATCATTCTCCGCGTCGCCAACCGCATCTCTCCCTTTTTGACCAGAAGGCGAAAGGGCCTCCACAAGAGAGCTACGAAGTGCTTTCAGCTGGGTCATGTGTGAATCAATCCAAACCACATGCGCACGAATGACCTGCGCATAAATGCGGACCATGTTGGGATCGCCCGTCCCAACACCACTATCAACATTGGCTCAGAAAGGCGCCTGCCAAGGAAGATCAATAACTTGGGCACCTGTAATGTATTGACCCCTCAAGGCAAATCAGTCAGCCTCCCCAGTAAGCACATCATCAGGAAGAAGCTCCAAACCCTGATTCTCAAGCAGGCTGAAGATCAAAGAGGGAAAGCACAACGAGGCCGCGGACTTGGTGGTAGCAAACTTAGTCACAATATCAAACACATGCTGCCTGAAACTAAACTTGATTCCTCTCCCAAACTTATACAGAAATTGGGCCGGAGGCCGCGTAACATAGGTTGTGTTCTTGGAGGGAACCCAGTTGCAAATGGCGATCTTATGCGAAATAGAGTAAAGAGAAGAAAGCCGAGTGCTCAGCAATTGCTCAAACCACGCATGCACCATACCACCAGACAAGAAAGAAATAACCTCATTCATATCATCCACTGTCGAACCACCCCGATATGGCTCAGTTCCAAACAACTCATCAATAAGATCAGGGGTAAAAGAAAATACTTTGCCACGCACATAAACTTTGCCATAATTCACAGAATTCAAATCAACCATAGATGGCAACATTGGCATAAAATTCGACAACCACATCACGGACAAAAGGCATGGCAGTAGAAACCGTGGAATACATACCTTTATGTTGAAGATAGGCTATCAAGTTCTGTCTTTCAAGAAACTCATCTGGGACTCGGCACTCGGTGATCATGTGTCGGGTTTGGTAAGTAGCAAACAACTCTTCAGCCTCGGCAGTCAGAAACTTCTCCGAAAATAGCACCATATCTTCAAGCTCAAGGGTCCGAGAAGGTGTACCCGTGGAGGAATGGGAGTGATCAGAGGTCGAAGATGGAGGCGAAGCGTGAGCAGGAGACGAGGTATCAGTAGCGGCAGAGCTGGACGACGAAGCAGGCTTGTCTTGCGGCAATGCTGGTATGGGGGAACCAACATGGGAAGAAACATCGTCCTCCTTAGCATTCTTCTTTTTCTTCTTGTCCTTCTTGTAGGCAGAAAGCATATCACGAAGGGGCATATCAAAGGAGGAGTCAGGGGAATGCTCAAACAAATTTGGATCAAACTCGGGTTGATCTTTATGTACTAGAGACGGAGTAGGAACATCGGTAGTCGGTTTGGAAGAGCTAGTGACCTCCCCGGTGATAAGATCTAAAATTGTATAAGAAGGGGAGGAATACTCAGTTGCAGTGGAGCCAAGAGACACTTTGACGGGTACCGGTGTGGATGGCTTGGCACCCTTCCTCACAGTTTGTTTACGGCGAGGCGTTTTCTTCCCCGTCAGAGTCGAAGCTGAAGCATACGGCGGCACCGATCCTTCCACTGGAGCAGAAGAGACAAAATCATCATCGTTGGGATCCGACATGGCCATCACGTCCTCAGTAAGATTCATGTGCTCAAGAGGCACATGTCGTCTCGGCCCTGCTTGACTTTTTGGAACAGCATGCAGTACAACGCCGGGCGGTATATTGCGCAGTCGCCGGGACCTTTTCAAGGTAGGGTTCCCAACTGGGCCAAACGTCTCAGCAACAAACGGCAAATCTGGGGTATTATCAACACCAATTTCGTTCCCGGGCTGTCTTGGGAACACCTGAGCTTCAGGCACGGCGTCAACAGGCGGCTAAACTGGCACGACACCGTGGGAATCGAGCGGCGGCGAGGGCGGTGACGATGTTGTTGGCGATGGTGGGTTCAAAGAGGAACCACCACCTATTTCTGCACTAATATCCAGGCCGCCAACTTTAGGAACGGGCGCTGGACTCTGTTCGCCGGAGCGGCGCACGCCGGCAGGCAATTCAGGAACACTCGACGGCGAGGTCTGGTCAGACATCCTGAAAATCTCACAAAAATACACGAAATAAAATCAAAGCAGATAGAAGATGTTTGTGAGAGTTGGAGAGTTTAATTGCAAAAGGGGTAATTAGGAAGTGATCAAACGGTAAAAAGATCAAGTATTTATTCTTTAAAAAAATGACCGTTGCCAAGGAGAGAGAAAATCGAAAATAAAGGAAACAACCCTAATTTTAACTCCAACGGATTTTTAGGTTTAAAAAACACGATTTTTATTTCCTTCTAAAACAACACCACTCCCCCTTAATTAAGGCTACGTGATCACATCCACTACATCCATTATTTCTCCCTTTAAAAAAAAAAAATTAATTGCACAACTCTGAATACAAAATTAGCCGAAGTAGAGAGCTAGATTTAATGAACCATCAGCCCAATAGAATTTATCTTGTGCAATATAAATTTTCACTCGCCAAATTAAACTCGTTATTACCTGTCCAGCCGTCCGATTTCAACTCCACTGAAACACTTAGTTAGTTAGATTCAAAACACAATTAAGAGATTCCAAGATAGACAAAAACACAAGCAACAGTACGAACAGCAAGATGGCATCTTCACAAGGTATGAATGTCCTATGGGATGCCTAAAATATGACCTAAAAGGTTATACAAAACCACATTATGATTTCAGTGACTTGATCCAATATTGCTTTTTATTACTGACAATATTATAACCAACATTGCCTTAGGTGAAGTCAATAGAAACTTACCCCTTAATCCAAGTTATTGACTACGTCAAAATCACTCAAGAAGGTGAAATTTAAAGATTGGACCAATTTGTATCCATATTTTCTTCATCCTTTTAGGGACTTGAATATTTTATTTTCAGCAATTGCTGTTAACACCTCTTATTTTCGCACCTGGGAGAAAACCAGTTTCTGCGGGCAAGCCCCACAATCACCTATTTGAAGAGGTTGATCCTTTTTGTCATCACTTTTATTGCAACACAGGACCTTATTGCACTTTCAATCAAACTCAATGCATTAGGATTATGTATGAAAAGAAAGATAAAAATGCATGCAAAAGTATACAAATGTTGTGACTGGTGTTGATATGGGGTGTCACAATATCACAAACCAACATTGGTTTCAGACAATGCACATACCGAGATCTCTTCTCAAACGAGAGAAGGTCTCGAAATCTAATGCCTTAGTGAAGATGTCAGCAAGCTGATTATCTGTTCCAATATGCTCAAGGCTAACAATCTTCCTCTAAACTAAGTCTTGAATAAAGTGGTACCTTATGTCAATGTGTTTGATTCGAGAATGCTGGACTGGATTTTTCGAGAATGCTGGATTGAATTGTCACACAGTACAGTCAAGATACTACTGTGCAGACCATAGTCTTCTATCATTTGGTTCATCCACAATAATTGTGTGCACGCACTTCCAGCTGCAATGTACTTGGCTTCAGATGTAGAAAGAGAAATACAATTTTGCTTCTTGATGTACCAAGAGATTAGGTTATTACCCAGAAAAAAACAGCCCCATGTAGTACTCTTTCTATCTACCACATCCCCAACCCAGTCCGAATCAGTATACCCTACAAGTTCAGTACCAGTATCTTTTGTATACCACACACCTAATTCTGTCGTACCAGCAATGTACCTTATGATTCTTTTAACGGCTTTTAAGTGTGACTCTTTTGGATTAGATTGATATCTAGCACACAAACAAATACTATACATAATATCTAGTCTACTTGCTGTCAAACACAACAAACTCCCTATCATACTTCTGTACATGGTGTTATCAACACCCTTACCAACATCGTCTCTCGACAACTTCACAGTTTTACCCAGTGGGGTTTTCTTATGAGTTTCACTTTTTAGCCCAAACTTTTTGACTAAATTCTTAGCATATTTAGTTTGGGAAAGGAAAATACCGTCATCAAGCTATTTGATTTGAAGACCAAGAAAGTACGAGAGATTACCTTCCATGCTCATCTCAAATGTGTCGGACATTCAAGTGACAAACTTCTTGACCATCTGCTCATTAGTGGATCCAAACTTCTTCACGTCCTTCACTTGATGTGCGTCTTGCGTTGCCGTGCGTCTTGTTTTGCTTCAAAAATCCGTGCGTCCAAAAGTTCTAACAAGTTTTAAGATTCTCTTGTCTTAAATAGACAATCCTAGAATCCTAAACTTGGTAAACAAGTAAAAAAAATCCTAAATACAATTTAGGAAACTAACTAAAGTCTTGTACATTAACTAGAAAACAAATAAAGTCCTAAATCTAGTTTCCTAACTTATTTTGTACCTAAGAAAGGCAAATAACAAAATAGGAATTATTGCCAAAAATAAATTTCTCAACACATTTGATCAATGTTTATCACTTCTATACTCAGTCTTCATTACTGTTATGCTAAATATACACCTTTTTTTTTTTTGTTGTTGTTGTTAATCATATGTTCATCACTAATATGCAAAATGTTCATCACTAATTTAATAAATGTTCATCTGGTTATAGGTTCAGTTTTTTATTAGTATACTATTAGTGGATATTCATTACTTTTTATATTAATTTTTTGAAAAATCATATATCACTTTACTATTAAATCTTCACAACTTTACGACTAAATGAGCAACATTACATGTTGCATCGATGGAAAAATGATATCTTGAAATAGAAACAAAATCTCAAACAACCATTAAAATTTAGAAATAAAAGGCGGTTCTCACACGTATGATAAATAGCCACGAGTATATGTACCTGCATAAACTTAATTTTACATAACAATTATCCCAATATGTGTAAATATTAGTCAGATGAAAATTGTAAGGATAGATTGTTACAAAATTTATAAACGAGAAATTAATGAACAGTTCTTACGATTAAATGAAATCGAAAAATCAGAGAGGTTCCTCTTTCTACAAAATAAATATGTCCCGTAATGTTCACAAATATACAACGGCTTAGATTTTTTAATACGTAGCACAACAGACTATAAAGCTCCAGAAAATTGGAAAGTGCAACAACCAAGCAAGTATTTTATGCGTAAGGCCTTTTAAAAGCACACTACAAAAAACCCCAAAAAATACATACGGACGATCAGTTGGTAAAAGGTTAAAAATCCATCGGTGACACAATTAATGAGAAATTATATCCATCAATAAAACCCTCACGGTAAGTAATATTGAAATAATTTTATGTCTATCAGTACAACATCGACGGAAAATTTTTTTTTGTAATTACCAACAAAAATTTGTGTGTTTTTTAATATTGTCGACGGATATTTTTTGTAGTAATTTTATTTTAACATTAAAAAAAGTCGTTATTTTATTTTAATATTAAAAAACATCAATTATGCTGGTCCAATTCGCTCCAACGCGCCCACCCGCGTGCCAAACCGCCGGACCTACCAACGGTACTAATTCCCCCAAATGGGGTGGGGTGGGGTGGAGTGGGGGAGGAATGGGGAATCAAACCTGCAATCTCTAAGGGGATGCTTGGTTGGTGGGTTTAGGTAGTGGGGAATGGGAAAGGGAATTAAAGTGGTGGTTGGTAACTAAACCACTATGGGTTTGATTGCCCAATTTTTGGTATTAAACCATACCCCCACAAGTGGGGGTTATCAAACTCATTAACCTCCACAATCAAACCCATTCCCATTCCCATTCCCACCAATTTCACCAAGCATCTCCTAAGTGAGAAGAGGAGTGGCGTTACTGCTAGGGCAACACAATTATATATAAATAAATTAGATTTATAAATAATTATATTATAAATATATATTATAATTTAAAAGTGTGTTACAATTTTATAACATTTTTTGAAAGTTATGTTTGAAATCGATTAGTTATATGTCAAAGTTTTATTTATTCAATGATCATAATTAAATGCGAATATATAGCTCAGAGACGTAGAACAAAAATTTGTTTATTTGCATCAAGTTTTCGGGGGACTCATTCAAAACTTACTCGAACTATTATTCAACAGAAAATAAGAGCTTTGGTTTTGGCTCATCGGGATAAGGACAAGCAAAAGAGAAATTTTCGTCGTTTGTGCATCACTCAGATAAACGTAGTAATTCGAGAATCTAGACAATAACAAATGAAAATCACAAAATTGGTATTGTTTGAAAAATACATTTATTATATATTATATTTTTAAATAAATATATTTTAAATATATATTGTTATTTAAAAATATATTACAATTTTATAATATATACTGAAAATTATATTACATACATTAAACTAAAATAATAACATAATATTTAAACAATAAAGAATTACAGAATTGGTATTATTAAAAAAAGTATTTATTATATGTTATAATTATAATTAATTATATATATAGTATTAATTAAAAGTGTATTACAATTATATAATATATCTTGAAAATTATGTTAAATACATAAATTTAAAATAATAATATATACACTATAACAACAAAAACATTAGAAGAAGAAATTACAAAAATTGGTATAGTTTTTAAAAAATATTTATTTTATATTATATTTATTATATATCAGTTAATTATATTTATAAATAACTATTTAAGAGTGTATCATAATTATTTTATATGTTTTAAAAATTATATGATATATACTTAGACAATAAAATATTAAAAAAAACTAGATGTATATATATGTGTGTGTGCGCGCTCGCGCAATTTACCTGTTGATATTAAATTTCATAGGTAATTTAACGATGGCTAAAAAATTTTCCCGTAAAACAAAATCCGTCGTTAATTACTGTCGCAAAGGTCTGTTGGTAAAACCCACCGGTATTTGCCTCTGTTTTTTTTGTAGTGGCATAGGATAATAATGCAGAATGATTCATTCTTTAACTTCATCCGAGATGGCCTTATTTATAGACTTCCATTCGTGGAGGTTGCAGATAGAGAGCTTAAACAATTAATGGGTTGGAACTTCCCACAAAAACTGCTCCACTTACTGGTACTGAAGTAGTGCTTCAACTGTAGAGAGAGTGAGTCCAACTCGGGCTTCAGTGGCGTATCCAAAATTTTAAATTTGGGGTTACAAAATTAAATAAATTAGTGTGTGTATATATACACACACTAATTTATTTAATTTTATAATATAAAATTTAAATGTATACAACACAAAATATACAAATAAAAAAATAGTAGTATGGGGTTCCATCTTTTTTTCTAAAAAATTCATAAAAAAGAGGTTATTATTCTCACATGAAATGATTTAGTAAATAGGGTAAAAAAGATTATATCTAAAAATTATTAACTACAACAACTTATATTATATATTTAACAAATTAATCTTTTAGTTTAAATGATTACTGCAACTTGACTTTTTCAAATGAAATACAGGGTTCAACTCCAGGAAAGAAAAATTACATTTTATTGTATTTGCAAAATAAAAAACAACAAATAGCAAAACAAAAAACAAAAAGTGATGTTTGTAGGGGTTGAACCCTTGTAGGTTAGTTGCATAGCAAAACAAAAGAAAAAAATAAGAAACAACAAAAAATAAATAGCAAAACAAAAAACAAAAAGTTATGTTTGTAGGGGTTGAACTCTTGTAGGTTAGTTCCATAGCAAAACAAAAGAAAAGATTATATTTGTAGGGGTTGAACCTTGTGGGTTAGTTCTAAAACAAAGACTATAACCACTTCACCATCCTCAAATTTCAGGAAATATTATTAACTATTATATATACATACAGGGGCGGATCTACAGGTATGACCGGGGAGGCCACGCCCCCGCAAAAAAAATCGAAAACTGTAATACTATATTGTGTTTTTCTTTTATTATCTGTATAGATTATATAAATGTAGCCTCTTTTAATGAATAATATGCGTGGTTGGTCGAGTGGTTTTGGCTTCAATTAATATTCCCAACGGTGCTAGGTTCGAACCATAGCAATAGCAAATTTTGAGCCTTTAATTCTTTTTTCTTTCTTTGTTTTGGAGGCGCAACTTTAATTCTTTTTAATTTTTTAAAATCTTTTTTTTTTGAGGCGCAAGCAATTTTTGGTTAGACCTTTTCCTAATTAAATAATAATATCAAGAAGTTTGTTTTAGAATTAATGTATTTTTTTTATTAAAATTTCAAAATTTTGCATTGTTATTATCAATATTACATTTATCAAGATATGAATTGTATTTCATAAAAAAAGAAAAGTATAAAAAAATGAAAGATATATTTGAAAACGAGAAATTAATGATATATTAAATATGATAATTGGATATCATTGTGGAATAGAAGAATGAAATACTTAACTATATTTGTGAGACGGAAGTATAAATTTATTTATTTTTTTCATATTTTAGACTTCCCTCTCTTGGTTACTAATTATGAATATTAATATTTAGGTTTTTATTTTTTATTATATTATTTATTATTATATAATGCACCACAATTATTATTTATTTTTTTCGTATGCGGCCTCCCCAAATTTAGGATCCTGTATCCGTCCCTGTATACATAGTATAGTTTAAGAGTGTTGTTGTACTCCCTTGAACCTTAATAGATTCGCCCCTGTCGGCCTTGAAGCTCAAGTAATAACATCACGATTTAGTCGAGAACAAATAACTATCGGGTCAAGGCCAATCGGCCAAAACAAAAGTTCAGTCGATTTGGAACAAAACCATACTTAATTTGCTCGGAGAGAAGCTGGGCCAAGGCTCAAGTCCGCTCAAAGTTGCCCAAAATCCAACTGTCAAGATCCAAGGCCAAGGCTCGTGTCGAGCCGGACGGGCGCGCGTGCTTGTGGTCGATGTCAATTATGGTGCATGATTTTAGTCATTTGATAATCATTAGTAAACTCTCTTAACTTATTAAGTACATTAATTTTCTTTCTCATTTGTTTGAACTATGTTTTGTTGGAATTCTAAATTTTAGTATTCATAATCTAGAGTATTCAAAATTATGTAAATAGTAAGAATATTTATTTGTTATAAGATTCAACATCGTTTACTTTTTACTGTAGATGTCAAATCATGTCTGGAAAGTAGATGATAATGTATATTTATATTGTCTTTGATGTCAAATCATGTATGAAAAGTGGATAACAATGTATTATTATATTGTATTTAGTAATATTTGATTTTTTGAAATATAATAATAATGTGATAAAAAAGATGAGTGTGTGGTTAGGTATAAGAAATTGTTAGTTGTGGGTTGAAAATTTGAGTCGCAGAACTCATTATATAACCTCATTATATAACAATCCACATGCATGCCCAACTCATTATATAACAGTCCATATCAGGGGTGTTTTGGTATTAATGACCGTCAAATTTTAACAATCTTATCCACATGCATGCCCA
Organism: Phtheirospermum japonicum; assembly: GCA_014905375.1. Lineage (NCBI taxonomy): Eukaryota > Viridiplantae > Streptophyta > Magnoliopsida > Lamiales > Orobanchaceae > Phtheirospermum > Phtheirospermum japonicum. Next base: position 512,609 of record BMAC01000196.1, read on the forward strand.
ACTCATTATATAACAGTCCGTCCGCTGTCAAAGTCGAAAATGTCTATCTCACTTCCGAACAAACATTCAAAAAACAATTAGAATACCCACCAATCCATAATTATTTACTTTTTAACTTCTTCCATATCCCAATATGGCAACCAGTGACCAAACCCGCGAAACCTGTTTCTACCATGAATGGATGAACCTCCAGGAACAAGAACTCTCCGAACTCAAACGTGCCATCGACCTCTGCTCCGAGGGCCGAGCCAGCGAGGACGAGCTCGGCCAGCTGGTCGACAAAATCATGAACCACTTCGAATCCTACGTCCAGAGCCGAACCCAACTCGCCCGGTCCGACGTGTCCCCCTACTTCTCCCCCACGTGGTGCACCTCCCTCGAGCGGTCGGTGATGTGGATCGGCGGCTGCCGCCCGTCGTCGTACATCCGGCTGATCTACGCCCTCATCGGCCTCCAGATCGAGTCGGGCCTCGCCGAGTTCCTCCACGGCGTGGGGAAGCTGGGCGGGATCTCCGGGCAGCAGCTGGCGGCGGTGGACGAGCTTCAGAGGAGGACGATCGCGGAGGAGAGGAGGCTGTCGACGCGGGCGGCTGGCCTGCAGGAGGACGTGCTGGACCAGCCGCTGGCGACGATCGCCGTGAAGGCGGCGGGGCGGGGCTGCGGGGTGAGGGATGAGGTAGGGGCGGCGCTGGGGGGCCACGGTGGGGAGATGCTGGAGGTTCTGGGGGAGGCGGATCGGCTGAGGATGAGGACGCTGACGGAGGTGCTCAAGATACTGACACCACGGGAGGCGGTGAGCTTTCTGGCGGCCGGGAAGAAGCTTCAGCTGTGCTTGCAGCAGTGGGGGAGGGAGAGTGATCGCGAGCATGGTAGAAACTAAAGAGAGTTAAGTTATGTTATTGTACTTTGTTTGAAGTATTTTAAGTTTGCTTCGAGTAATGTTGTTGTAGTAGTAAGATGAATAAATGGGATAGGCTTATTAAGGGTTTTACTTTTATTCAGAGGGTGGTTAGCTAGCTGAACTTCTAACAAGTACTCAAATTCAGAACATGTTATAGAGACGTGAGTTATTATAAACTTTAAATTAGCTAAAATGGGCTATAATAAGATCTTTCATCTTATTACATCAACATCAATACAACGTAATTTCAAAATGGAATCTTATAAGTTAGCTCGGTTAAACACTAGTGCCAGATGTGCGTCTTATACAAGGCTCCTTACATAATTGTTACCCATAGGAAATAAAGACTACATATTTTGGGATTTGGTTGTGCTTGATAAAGATTTGAAAGATAAGTATAACCCACCTGATTTAATATTTAAATGTGGCGAATTAATAACAAAAGAATGGCCCGTGATCAAGACCCCTGCTCGAAAATTGTCCCTGTCAGTCAAAATACTGTCCACATGATTTATTGAATAGTACTGAAAAAATCTTAGATACATGCATATATGTCATAATTAGACACGTCGGAATCACGAGGGAGTTAGTACGACAAATGACTCCGCATAGGATCGGTTTGAAGTTCATCACATTTACTCGAGAAAATTGCTTAAAATACGAACTCAAAAATTTGAAATCCACAGCATAATCAACTTGTTCAAACAAGTTCGATAAAATTTTTATAACTGATTTGAAACCCCTAACGTCAAATCCAATGGTCGCCTTAAATTCCACAAACTAAAAAGAACAAGAGAAGAAAGCTTGATGTGGTGAAAATTGTACTTTAGCACCATCCAAGAAGGAAAAACACAACACAATACAGAATTAAGTACAGCGCCAAATAATCTCTTGATACAACCAAAGCCCAACTGGAAGATAAAGTGGAAGTGAATCTGGAGGCTCAAGAGATAGATGAGCCCAAAACCAAAGAAAACTACCCGAGAGGCTGAAAGATTTTATCGTTATGCCTCTAATTAGTATACCAGGTGTATGAATTATCTCATGTATTTTGGTTCCTTTCATCTGTAATTCTTTCTTAATCATTGTACTCTACTTTCTGGAGTTTACACGCACTCAAAGGGTGCTTTAAGCTCATCTGCCTGGTGTATTGTTATGCCTCTAATTAGTACTCACAAGTTACAGCAAAAAAATCTGGTCATATATTAAGGGAGCTAAAGCTTAAGTAGTTGAGAAACAGAGGTTGATGGTGTTTGTAAAAAAAAAAAAGGAAAAATGCTTCACTTGTATTCAACACCCAAACCCAAAAGTAGAATCATAATCTAAACCGCTCATCCCCGTACTTTTCAATTTTGATAAAATGAGGCAAAATCAGAAGCATAAATTGGCATTTGCAAACACTAAAATGTGATTAATATTCTGGTACCACAACAATGACTAGGCAGGCGTATATTAGCCAAAAAAAATATTATTTCATTGGATCAGCACATGATAGGAAAACCCAAGCATATTTGTAGCAGTTATAAAACTGAATAGAAACAGCTTGAATCACGGAATCTTACAGTGGATCATTGTGACACTTTCTGAAAAGGCATATTTGCAACGCAGAGGAACAGAAAAGGCAGATTTTGTCCATTCAATCCTGCGCGTGAATGTAATGAACCACAATATTGTCCAGAAGTATTCTTGAACTAAAACATATACAAACAAAGGCATTGACAAATTTGCGTATAATATCAAGATTGATATAGTTCCAGTTACTGACCTCGCCTCACAGGATGAGTCACTGTAAATTCGATCGTAATCTGCCTCAAGTTTAAACTCTTTCCACTCAAAATATTTTTAAAAAACAATTATTTCTGAACATTACAGCCCCGTTAGTATTCTATTTTAACACAGCCTAGAAACACAAAGAATCTTGAAAAGCCAAATATTTGTCTAGCTTTACTACAAACGTTGGCCTTCACACTATATAGAGAACACATTGTATATAGGAAATAGATAATTAGACTAATCTAGTTATTAACCTACAGGAATCAGAAGGACAAAACTCATCAAGAATCCAACATAGAAACATCTGTATACCCATTATCAAAAGAGTTTTACAAAGAAAAACTACTTCAACACAAAAAGATTAAAATTAACCACAAAAAAGGATCGATGTTACATTTGAGCTTTCACCTAATTAGCAGAACAAGAGGTACATCTGCAGAACACAATCAGAAAAGGAAAAAAAAAACACAGCAATTATCATACAAAATCCATGTAGTGTCAAAAGGCAATGAATGAACTTTTAGTCATACTCTTTCTATTCAGTATCCGAAGGCAAGAAAGATGTAGCATCACCAACATTCCCAAACACAAGGCTTTTCAACCCGGGCTTCAACTCACGGTCACAAAACTCCTCGTACTCTATCTTATCCCCCGCTTTCTTCTTCACCTCCACAACTCTCAACGATGGTGTCAATTCAAATATCTCAGCCGCAATCGTCAACGGGCCCTTCACGCCGTTCCTCGTCCCTTCCAAATTCACCCTGCAATCCTTTTTCCTCACCGTGAAACTCACCACCTTCGCAATCTCCTCCAATTTCGATATTATGTTCGACACTGGGGCCCCCGAGACGAACCTCGCACCCCCATCGGCTCCTTCCTCAAAAAGCCCGGACAAATCGAACCCGCGCGAGAACGAGATGATATCGAACGCGTTCAGGCTCGCGGGCCTAGGTAGAGTAATGAGCTTCCTTCTAGTCTCCATCTCCGCCTCCGATTCGGACATTGATTGGTCAGATAAACAATCGACATCTTCGTAATTCACGTCATCGTTAACACTACACAATTTATCATCCTCAATGTAAAACTTCACATGCTTAAACCCCTTTTTGAACCATTTATTATTCATGATCTCCGGAATCGTGATCCTCGTTTCAGGATTCGTGTCGAGGGAACGAGTTAAAAGTCGAACCAATTCAGGAGAAAACCACCTGGGGCATCTAAACTCACCTTTGTATATTTTCTTATACATAGCCATGACATTTTGATCATGGAACGGTAGATAACCTGCCATCAGAACAAATAGAATCACACCACAGCTCCAGATATCGACTTTAGCCGCGTCATACCCTTTCCTCGCCAGCACCTCCGGCGCCACGTAAGCCGGCGTGCCGCAAAATGTATGGAAAAGGCCGTCCTGCTTAATCTGCTCGGATATGGCGCTCAATCCGAAATCGGAGACCTTGAGGTTCCCGTCGTCGTCGAGCAGTATGTTCTCCGGCTTCAGATCGCGGTGGTAGACGCCGCGCGCGTGGCAGAATGAGACGGCGGAGATCAGCTGCTGGAAATATTTCCTGGCGACATCCTCCTTGAGGCGGCCCTTGGCGACCTTGCTGAAGAGCTCGCCGCCTCGCACGTACTCCATGACGAAGAAGATTTTGGATTTGGTCGCCATGACCTCGAACAATTGGACGATGTTAGGGTGGCGGACGCGCCGGAGGATCGAGATCTCGCGCTTGATGTGCGCGATTAGGCCGACCTTGAGGATCTTCTCCTTGTCGATCACCTTGATCGCGACGCCGTCGCCGGTCTTCACGTTCCGCGCGTGGTACACCTTCGCGAATGTTCCGTGCCCTAGGAGCTTGCCGATTTCGTATCGGCCTAATATCAGGCCTTTCACTTCCTTCTGTTTGGGGGGAATCGACGCCGCGGTGGCGGCGCCGGTGGTGATGGCGGCGGCGGCAGCCATTGATCGTCGTTAGAGGATTTTTTTATTATTATTATTAGAAAAATTCAAGGCGTGTTTAGTGTGGGCGGTGAGATTGTGGAAAGGGTGGCTCTGGTGCCATTTGGGGATTGAGCTGGTTTTTTCCACTGCCCTTTCATTCGTTCATACATCAGTGTGAGGTGTATATAAAAGTTGAATCTGAAATGGAAATTCCTTAATATTTTACTTATTTTTTATTTCTTTTTTACGGCGGTTAAAGTTGGGGCCAATATTGCAATTTTGAATAATTTAATCATTGTGGGTATATTTTTAAGATTTGGTGCCTCTTTACAGGCTGGACGATTACGGGATCAGCGTTAACGCGGGTCTTAGGTTGCGATTTGATACGGTTTTTTTATTTTGAAAATTTGGGATGTTTTCAAAATAAAGAGTAATGAATATTTTAGAGTATAGTTGGATTGGAAGCAATATATACAAATTTAATAATAGTTGATTTTGTTTTAGAAATAGTAGAGTAGTAATAATTAAGTACTGCTATAATTTAGAAATATGCCCATGGTGGACTGGACACTGTGATTGGGGTTTTTAATGTCTTTTAAAAAAAAACATTGAAAGGAAGGAAATAATATTAAGTCAATGATATAGCTTTTTAAGTCTTTTTACAATATTACAATTCAAATTTGAATTTTTATATTGAAATGTAAATAAAATTAAGTGCTATCAAGCACAACTGATCAACACAACATTTTCTATTGTAACGATGGCCTTTATAAATGTGCTTGATATTATCAAAAAATTATATTCGTCTGGTTGTATTAAATATTATGATGATTTCAATTTAAGTTTTCCACCTAAGTAACTTGACTAAGTGTATCTTAATTTATTATCATGTAAATACGGAGCAATATAATATGGGTGCGAAAAAATTGAAATTATGACCGCTATCTTTGTTTGTTTAATTTTTATCTGGTTAAGTATCAAATTTTAGTTTATACCTGCTAACTTTTTCTTTTTTTGAAAATCTTAGGCCCTGCTTGTTTAAACTTATTGGAGGAGCTGATAGCTTATTCTCATTCAATAAGCTCTTTTAAAGTGCTTGGTAAAAATCTCCAATCAGCTACTGATGACTTATTGGACCTAATAAGCACCTGTTGGGAAAAAGTCACAGAACGTAGCTTTTTTCCATCAGCTCTTTATAAAAATATAAAAATCTCATTTTTATCCTCTAAAATCTTTCACAAATTATTCTTCTCCTCTAATTATGCGCGAGATATTTACTTATTCTCGGCCTAAAATCCCAAATTATTAATAACCCTATTCTCCRCTAATTACGCGCGAGATATTTATTTATTCCCAYCCTAAAATCCCAGATTATTAATAACCCTATTCTCTAATAGTTTATTCCCAACTATATCAAGGGGGTGATTGTTTATAATATCATATAATAGTTTTAGGAATTCAATGCTTTTATTTGAACGTGATCTTTGGAATAATTCTTATTATTAATTATTATTATTTGATCTTTTGTTTAGAGTTCTTATTATTTTTTCTTAAATTTTTATGTTTTTTTATATATACGTGTGTATTTTATTTTATATCTTTATATCATGTCTATATTGGTAAATTAATATTCAATCAGCTACTCTAATCAGCTACTTCGCCAAGCAGTTATTTGTTTTCAACCAGCAGCCATCAGCCACCAGCTATCAGCTCAACCAATCAGGGCCTTAATTGGATACTAGAATAATGATGGCGTGTTTAAAAAAGTATTTATTTATACATATTTACATTCTATGACAATAGATTAACTTTTTCAATAATTCCTAAGCACAAAATGTGATGCCAATGTGCAAAAACAACAATAACAATAACTTTTTTTGCTAATGCTATGATTCACACACTTCATTTTGAACCTCGTAAATGTGTCGTAAACTCTATGGACGCGGACACGCACCTAACACTTGTCTAATATGTGTCCTACTCTTTGTTTTTATGGTGGACATGGTTGGGACGATGGGAGGACATGCGGGGACACGGCTTCAACATGTCTAATATGTGTCGTAAATCTTACGGATGTGGACACGCGTCTGACAATTTTCTAATACATGTCCAACTCTTGTTTTTATGGTTGACATGCTTGGACGCCGGGAGGACACGTGGGGCATGACTCCAACATGCCTACGTGACTCCAAATCCCTGAATTTGTTACAATCCCTCCTATAATACTCCAACCTCCCCATAAATTGATTTCTAAACGATTCATGAAGAGTATCACGGACATACCCTGTCTCCACATTAGATCAAGAACAAGCATTACAGTATTAGCTATAAACGGACCTCTAACCGATCAAGCTTGAAGCATCCTAACAACGAGGGCTGCCTCTTCTGATTCCTGCCCATCCACTGGCTCGTAGGAATACAACAAACAATGGACATTAATGCTTTATAATTCGCGGAAATAGGCTAACGCTATGCCCACATGTCAAAGTGAGCCAATTTCCATTTCCCCTCAAACTTTGAAGTCAGGTGATATTGTGGTCAAGCCTTTGTTTAGACTGTTTCCACGGTTTACCATACAAACTAATTTTTGAAACATACTATTGTTAGGAGTACAACAATAAAATTGAGAAAATATGAGATGTATATATGATGATAATTTTATTGTATGTGTAATTGCACTGCATAGGAGTAATATTTATAGTTGAGAGACAGCCTTAAACAAGAAATAAAATCGTAGGAATTAGAGTTTTTATTACAAGTCAATCTCTTATAGTTGATAGATAGCCCTCAACAAGAAAAGTAGGGAAGGTTTTAGAAAATACCAAAAACTTAAGAAAACAGATTGTGGTCCAAAGAGGCCCAAGCTCTAAGGCCCAATCCCAGCCGTGTGCCCGAGCCGAGCCGAGCCGTCGGGCGGGAGGTGATGGCGCACGTGTGAGAACTCTCATCCTCACTCAACTTGCAACATATGTCCATCTCACTTCATTTAATAAAGTCATTCAATAAATGAGTTTTCATCATATGTGAGACTTTTCATTATTCAACTATCTTTTCAACTTTCAAATTCACTTATCTAAGGATGGTAGCAACAATAAACTTGTAAATCCAACTGTATTGTGGGGTCTACTGCGTCAGATCATTGACACATCAAAAGTAGAAAACTACTATTTTTTTAAATCTTTATTCACAATCATTAAAAAAAACAAAAACAAAAAATATATTTTTTTAATAAGACAAGAAATGGGACCATGGCTTCTCACCTTTTAGCATAACCTTGGGTTTTGATTTCATAAGCTAGTTTGTAATGTTACAAATAGAACCCACTCTTGCAATGACAACAATTTTTCAAATCCAACCTTTTGAACCCAATGTAAAAGGTTGTCATTGCTACCACCCTAATGTTCATTTTGGTCATTGATTTATCATTCATTTGTAAAAGTGAATATACCACGTTATAGAATATGAAATTCACTTCCAAAGACAACGAAGTTTCTATATTTAGAATATTGAGATAAAGTTACTAAATATATATTTTCCAAAATCATGTTCTCCATTAACTATCACACAAGTTGTATGTGGTTTGCAGTTTGCTCACTAAATTAAAATTTATGTGATTTTGCGTTCAAAATCACAACAATTCTAATTTAGGGGGCAAACAATAAATCGCGTATAATTGGTATGATAGTGTGTCCCAATAATTAGTTTGTATAATAAATTGTGAAAAACACAATAATTTGGAGGACAAAAAATAATTATCCCATTATTTTTCTTAAAAAAAAAAAAGAAATTGCTCCCAACCTATTTAGCATGAGTTGATTCTTTTATATTTAGATTTTATAACTCAAAAATGAAAATTATTTCTTGTTGCTTTGAATTTTGATCTACCGTCTTTTGGAATATCGAAGATTTAGTTTGACTAGTGTTTAACCCGTGCGATGCACGGAGCGAATTGAATGGATGATGTAAATTTATTCAATGTAAGTGTAATATTATTAATTTATTAATATATTATAATAACTGAAAATACTCAAGTCACGATTTAGTCAACACGAGCAAATTTAAAACAAAGGGCGTGGATATACACCCCTCGTTTTATTTATTAGTTCACCCCACTAAAAATGTTATCACAAATATGTCAATATTATCCTTAAGTCCTACACCCCCAAATTTTGGCATTTTTGTTGATTTTTTCTTAGTGAGGTGAACTCATTAATAAATAGGGTGCCTATATCCGCGCCCTAAAAAAAAATTAAAGGTAAATAACTCCACATTCATATATTATGAAATAACTTTTTGCATACTACATTATACGCCAAATAATAGTTTAAGTCATATGACAATAGTTTTAAGCTCTCCAATTTAGTTAGTTGCGAAACAATCATACTTGTCACTTTTATTATAAATCATTGAGTCCATCTCCTTGTTTAGTCTTTGTACCAAATATTATAATAAATTTAGGCTTTTCTAATTAACGGTATCCATTGTACTTGTTTGTCAACGTGTACACGAAAGTTAGCATTAGATTATGTCATAATTCAATCACAACAACTGAATAATATAGTTTTCTTTAGTCGTACTTTGTTGTACGTTTTATTTTAGATATAATTTATATCAATATAATTATACAATTATTAAATAAACTTTTAACCAATAAATACTTGTAATATAAATTTAAAAAAAATATATAAAATCAACTAAATAAATACAAAAAATTATAATTTAGATTATAAATATATATTAATTAAATTAAAATCAAAAAAGTCACCGAAACCATATATATTATAAATAATACAAAATAAATCCTAAATCATTTTAAAATTGGATAAAATATTATGAATTCTAAATAATTATTTAATAATAAAAAAAAAGAAATATTATAAAATAAAAAATAAATCATAAATGAATATGTTAAATATATATAAGAAACATATTTTATATCAAATACATATCAAATAATAAAAAAATATGAAGATAGTAATAGCTTAAATAATATAAAATAAATCTTATTTCACAATGATTCTATAGAATAGATTAAAAATAATTTAAATTCTGAATCATAATTTGCTAAATCATAAAATTAACAAAAAACACTTAAAATGTTATAAATTATAAAATAATCAGAAAAATATGAATTTTATTTTATAAATATAACATATATATATGTTTTAATTATAAATGGTTCTTAATAATTTCTAAAATGTAATAAAATATAAATATAAATAATATAATATAATATAATAATATAAATATGAAATTATTGAAATCAGATAAAAATAATAAATTATTATTAATTTCTAAATATTTATTTTAAAAATATTGAATGAATAAGTTGGCGATAGTGATAAAGTAAATTAAATAAATATATAAAAGTTAATTTTAAATAGTTTTTTTATCTATTGAGAGTTGATAATAAAATAATAATAATAAAGATCAAGAAGTTATAAAATATAATAAATTAAATCTTATAATATTTTAAAATAGAAAGTAATATACTTAATTAATGTTATATTATAAAAAATCATCTCCTAAACCTAGAAAATAAAAAGAATATAAATATTGTAAAAATATAAAAAAAATACTACAAAAAAAAAAAAAATATCAAATAAATGAGGCATCATATTAAAATTGTAATTGAGAGCCTTTGTATTCTATTTTACTATAGTTATTTTTTTAAATCTTGCAATGACAACAATTTTTCAAATCCAACTTTTTGAGTTAAACCCAATGTAAAAGGTTGTCATTACTACCACCCTAATGTTCATTTTGGTCATTGATTTATCATTCATTTGTAAAAAATGAATATACCACATTTATAGAATATAAAATTCACTTCCAAAGACAACGAAGTTTCTATATTTAGAATATTGAGGTAAAGTTACTAAATATATACTTTTGCAAAATCATGTTCTCCATTAACTATCACACAAATTATATGTGGTTTGCAGTTTGCTCACTAAATTAACGCAAAATCACAACAATTCTAATTTAGGGGGCAAACAACAAATCGCGTATAATTGGTATGATAGTGTGTCCCAATAATTAGTTTGTATAATAAATTTTGAAAAACACAATAATTTAGAGGACAAAAAATAATTATCCCATTATTTTTCTTAAAAAAAAAAAAGAAATTGCTCCCACCTACTTAGCATAAGTTGATTCTTTTATATTTAGATTTCATAAATTAAAAATGAGAATTATTTCTTGTTGTTTTGAATTTTTGATCTACCGTCTTTTGGAATATCGAATGTTGACCAAAACTGTGCAACTTCACCTGAAATTGTTGCTATGACTAGTAGTGATGTGCAAATATGCCCAAAAATGAATTTTTTTGGTGACATGCGTTTGCCGTGTTAATTTGAAGATCTTAATGCTTAGGTGGCAAGCCTGCCAATTACCAAGAAAATTAAACAATTGTGTTGAATGTCTAAGTTTTCTAATAATGTAGTATCAAAATTCAAAGATGACTACGCAGTCCAAGTTATAGAGTACATTCTAGATACGTATATTATATGTATACATAATATGCGTGTGTAAATAGAGACAAGACGTTATTCTCAGGACCAAAAAAAAAAAAAAAGAAAAAAGGGACGTAGGTGAAGGCAGATGGCAAATTTCAACTACAAAATGAAATTGTTTAATGTGAGGTGATTAGTCATCATTTTGCTGACGTGTACTTTGTGACTCATCATTGTGAGTGCAAAACGGGTGTACAATCTTTTCTAAGGACGTTCCTTAAAAAAAATTGGGAGTATTAAATACTATTTCCGTTCCACAAATATAATCCATTATTTTCTTTTCGTATGTTCAAAATATATTATTAAATTTTTATTTTTATATATACATATAATTAATATTTTTGAAATACTAATTTTGTAAATTGAAAATTGATAATTACAATGTAAAATTTTACTATTCCAATAACAAATATACTAATTCCAACACTGATTTTTATAAATATTAATTGACATTAATAAATTCAAGAATGGTATAATTAGAAAACATCAATTAAATTAATGATTTAATTATATAAACTACTATTTATTTCTTAATTCGTGTGAAATCAACCGCAGGACTATAATATTGGGATGGAGGGAGTAGGTTTTGATTTTGATATATTTAAACTCTAATTCATTTTATTTTTTTTAATTTAAGTTTTCAATGCCATATTAGAATTGGGAACTACGATTTTTAGTCATCATTTAAACTCATTAATGCCGAGTATATTACAACCAACCATTAGTTAAGATTTGGAAAGTGGAAAAGAAAAACTAAAAGTAGTTCGGGACAAGTAAACTCGAGTCAACGTGGTTCATCATTGAAAATGCACCATTTAATAGTAATATTTCGGGATGAATTTCAAATAAAGTTGTATGAATTCGTGTCATAATATGTCCTACAACATAGGTTTAATATTGACATTTCATTTTACAATGAGTCACGAAAAGTCTTGGCAACGTTACAGCTATGCTTATTTAAAATTCAAACCTGCTTCAGATCATGGAGTGAATTGAATTATTTACAGATATTTTATAGAAGTGAGAAAGCTTTTAACGGAAGCAGCAACGAGAGTGAGATTTTATTTTACTTAATTGAAAATTAAATATTGTACTGTACTATACTATAAGATATGTTTGATTTGATTGGGATATTTAATATTATGACACGTTGAGTGCAAAGTGAGACGTAATTATAAATACATAATATTGATCATTTGCTTCAAGCAACAGAGCTAAATAGAAAATTAGCTAATCAGCAAAGGCCATCACATCCACGAAAGATTATACAAGATAAAAAATAATAATAAATAAAACGATTCATTTGGGCTGACGCTGTTTTATGAAGTATTATTTTAACATTAATCACCTATAGATTTTAAATTAGTTAACACATCAGCTTCTGAATCGAAGGTAGCAATTAGGTCATGTAATATAGGTAGTGAAATTAAATTACCGATATATGCTCTCAGAGCATTGAGATGTTGTAATTGAATAATTATGTCAAATAACTGCTAATTAACTGAAATCTGAACTACAATCTAAAATTCCCGCTCTACATTTATAAGTTAGAATGTGAAAACTGATGTAAATAAAATAATTATTTTCTGAATTTTAATTATGTACTACAGTACATATCACCGTAAAATGTTGTGCCCGTTCACATATAGCTTGGTCAATAGTTTCAAACAAAGACACGTGTAATCGTGGGAGTGGCCACTCACGTCAATCTTTGCTAACACCTAACAGTAGTCGTTAATTGCACTGGATCTAATAAAAATTGGTTGGGCGGAGCGAAGAAAGGAGGGGTGGTCGGTAGCCAAATGAAGCAGCACCGGAATTTGAATCGTGTGCACATTGCTAGCTCACCAACGTGCATAGCATAGCATACACGTCATTACTTGCCAAAGTCAGCCAAACTCTTCACCGCCCAATTTGATGAGAGACAATTTAATTTGAAGAGGTGTCAACTTCTTATAAATTTAAATTACAAGTGTTTTTTTTTTTTCTTATTAACTTAAAATCTGATGTGTCAAATTCTGAAAATTCCCTATTAATTCCTTCCTTTTATAGTTTTTGACTTAGGATATATAATACTCCATCCGTTCCAAAATGATGGTCCTACGGTTGGTTTCACACAGATTAAGAAATGTGTAATTTATATAGTTAAATCATTAATTTAGTTAGTATTTTCCAATTATACCCTTCTTCAATTTATTAATATCAATTAATAATTATAAAAATCAGTGTTGGAATTAGTATATTTGTTATTGGAATAGTAAGATTTTGCATTGTAATCATTAATTTTCAACTTACGAGGTAGAAAACTAGTATTTCAAGAATATTAATTAAGGGTATGTGTGGAAATGAAGAATTAATGATATGTTAAATAAGGTAACTGGACTATCTTTGTGGGACGGACGAAAATGGAATACTGGACTATTTTTGTGGGACGGAGGGAGTATGACTTTTTTCCATAATTTTTTTATAACTCATTAATATTCATCTGTGAACTTTCTCTTTATCAAAAAACCTAACAAAGGGTTTGGACATACAAAATCTCATACGGATTCATCTGTTTTCAATCATATTTTTTCTCCGTCTAATTCTTTGTTGTTTCTCACGCAAAGAATATGAACAATATATTTTTCATTTTTTCGATTCTGTTTTTTTTCTGATCTGGGATAATTTGATTACGAGATCTAGAAAAAATTACTCATATCTGTTTTTTTTAAGAACTGGAGAATCGATCGTCATAATTGTTTCGAAGATTATTCAGATCTATTTTTTTAAGAACTGGAAAATCGATCGTCATAATTGCTCCGAAAGATATTTTCAAGATCTATTTTCTCCATTATTAACAAAAAATTCAGATATGTTTGTTTGGGAAAATCGATAATGAGTTTTTGTGAAAATCAATCCTTAATTATTTTAATGATCTATTTTCTTATATGGATTTTTTTTTGTAGTTTTCCGATCTGAACAATATGTTTTTAATTCCCAAACTTTTTTTTTTCATAAAATCGAAGCGAGTATCAGGAATTTTTTATTTAGTTTACATTCCATTTTTGTATTATATGTGGTGAAGGGTTTTTTCTGCAGCAGGCTTCTAGCAAGGAGAAGAGCAAGAAATTCTCGATCTTTCTTTTCTGCAGCAGACAACTAGCAAGTGGGTGGATAACATTGAACCCTAGGAAAAAACTTTTTTAGTTTACTTTCCATTTTTTTCAATTCCCGATCTTTCTTTTTTTTCTTTCATAGAAATCGATCACAAAAGCAGATCGGGAAAAATCGAATTTTTAGAGGTTTTCCATTTTTGTTTTGGGAAAGGTTTATATAGATGCAAGGAATTATCAATTCCTGATCTGATTTTCTTTCCATTTTTTATTTTCAGAAGGTTTTCTGGACTAGCTCTTCAAGAAGTGGAGCGAGCCACTTCGGAGTCGTCGAAAAGTGGGTCCGCTTCGACAGCATCGCTCAGCCGGGCCTCCAGTTCTTTAATCCTTTCGCCGGCGAATGCCTCGTCGGATTCCGAATCGTTGCCTTTTGGCTAATGCGGTTATCAGAGTTCGTTTCCTTCCCGCACTGAAATGTACGCTTTATTGAAGCAGCAGCTGGAACTCGACGCGAAGTCTGTTTTTTTTTTTTTTTTGTTTTACTCAATTTTGTACGAATTTTGCTGTTTTATTTAATTGTTGGGCCGATTTATTATATAATTGCATAGGATTATAATGACGCTGCTAGGCTTCGTGATTCATTGAAACTATTCGAGGATGAGGAGACGGTTTTGCGCCTTCAGAGATTGTTGAAAGAGGCCATTGCACAGGAGCGATTTGAGGTGTGCTTTTTTTTTTTTTTTGGCGCACTGTTAATAGATTGGATTAACAAAGAGTTAAATGATTATCTTTGTGGGGGTATTGGTATAATAATTGTATGGTTTTCTCTCGATTTGCTTTTTTTTTCAGACTTCCTTTTTTATTATTGCTTTTTTCCAGGTTTGATTTTTTCGATCTGCTTATTAATCGATTTTATTTTTTATTTATCTTTTGTTTATAAATATATTGAGTTCTCAGTTATAAATTTCAAAGTTTTTACTATCTGTTTTAAAGTATTCAGCAAAATGGTGTTAATAAACCATGATGAGGTGGAAAAAAGATGTATGGGGTTTCAAATAAATAAATGCCATTGTTCAGCAAAATATTAGGAAATCTAAATGTCCATTGGCTAATACTTCAATTGATAAATTGGAGCATCAATTTTTGTAATATTTATTCTATGTACATATCACTAAAAAAGACAACTGAAGTTGTCCAAATTGACATTTGAGTTTCAAATGGAATGTTAATGGGCTCATTGAGTAAATCATGCCATTATATTGGGCAATGGATGATTTCTTAATATTCTTGACATTAATATTTCCATTATGAAGGAGACTTGCTGCTGAGATGATTAGGGCAGTCAACAAATTTAAGGACGAGTAAATCCCTTGAAACTAAGGACCCGTTTATATTTTTCAATTGTAGTTTGTTTGTTAGTTTACTATATTATTTTCAAAATCAGATTAGAAAAAAATTACAATGATGGGTGCACATACAAACTTGAAGTTGTTGCAAAAAGAATATCACAAGTACTAAAATTGCATAGTCGGAATACTAATGTACTAAAAAAGGATAGCCATTGGTCAAGTCTACTTGCACGATTCAGATGTTAGGATGATATTTGTGTCGTACACTTGTGTTAACTCAAGTAAGAAATTACAAGTTAGAGATGGTGTTAGAGATACTAATTAATACCAATTTTTTGGCTGTACGAATTTTAATTGTTGCTGGCTTCCATATACTATGCCAATCCCTATATAACTTTCAAGTTATATAATTATTATTTATGGTATATCCAATTGAAAATGTTTGTTTTCTATTTTTATTAATTAATGACTATTTTTAAATTCATGCGTGAGTTTTTATATAATTCTTAATATGACATATTACTATTCATGATTGTAATAATTTTAAAAAATGACATTAAAATTGATATGATTATTAAATATTACAATCAGAATTTTGAAGATATATATAAAGAGAGACTAGAATTCTGAGAAGTGTTCAAGCTATATATACTCTAAAGTTGACATGCTAATTAAGAATTTACATAATTAGTTTATATATATAAAAACGTAAGTTATAAGGCGCAAATTAAGAATTTTCATAATCGGTTTATATTTACATATGTGATGTCATAACAATATTTAATATGATTTAGCATAAATCATCTAATCAAATAAGACTTTTAATTAAACATTTCTATTATATATATAGATCTTTCACCAATTAAAGAATTCCACATTTTATGTCATAACAATTAATTATATATATTACAATATTTATTCAATTAAGTGATTTCCTATAATTATGCTCCAAGCTCTAAGTTAAGCCTCAATATTCATCGTAATATCAAAAATAACGTAAATATTTTATAATTATTCCTTTTCATTCCTAAAATAAATCACCGCAATTAGTGTAATTATAATACATTGCTTTTGAGCTCAATTATCAAAACAGCGAGGAGCCAATGAATTATTTTAAAGTGTATTTCAAATGACGTTGTTAAATTATTATGTTATTTTATTATTTACATTATTATTCACCTCTCTCTCTCTCTCTCTCTTTTTATATATATATATATATATATATATATATATATATATATATATATGTGTGTGTGTGTGTGTATGTATGTATGTATGTATGTATGTATGTATGTATGTATGCGAGATTATTTGATATCTTTTCTCATTGATATCAATAACATCTGCACAAATATTTTGAAAATTGTATGTTGCAAAAATGATTGTATTATTGTAAATAAGACAACGAATTCAGTATATAAAGAAGTTTTTTCATAATTTAAATTGAATAATATCTTTTTTATTTTTGATATTAGTAATTCATATTATAGATTCCATAATTTCTTTGTAAATATATGAGTTTTTAAAATTTTTTATATTTGCCCGCGTAATCATGGGTTTACAAATTAATTTAGGGGATGTTGGAGCAGGTGTCAACTTCACTCTAAAGTGTTGTTGTTGGGGATAATTTGGCTAGAATCGCAGCGACGAAAATTTCACCAGATGGCAAAAAGGGAATCATGGCCAATTTGACGTCTTTTCCGAATTGGGGATTAACGGTGATGGATTGACTCCAGAATTGATGGGATTAGTCTCCCCCTAAGAGAGGAAGCTGGGGTGGAGGATAATTTGGCCGAAACTACGGCGAGATTGTTCATGTCATCGATTAGGTTTATAGAAGGGGAGTGATGTCTTTCTCTCATTTGGCTGGCGCTGAAATTGTTAATTGTATTTCCTATTTTTTTTTTCTTATTTTATACAATTACTTCAAGTTATTCAATTTAAACAAACGAAATTACAAAATATCCAATTAAATACTTCTTACATACCATATATGTAATAATTATTCACTTACCATATGAAAAACAAGAGTTTTTGTGTAAGTGCAAATTACATAAATCTTGAATTTTTGAATAGTAACTGATTTCCTAATAGAAGACATTATTAAAAAACATTAACAAAATTTTCATAATAATTATTCATAAGTTTCATAATTTATGAAATTAAAGAGTAGTTCAATGATAGTTATCTAATTTACTCACTAAACTTAATTAGTTGATTAGTAAAAAATTAACTGATTCACCCAATACAAAATGAATCACCCAATTATTAAGATTTGATATGTTAATCACCAATACGTTGAATTAAACAATAATTAGAAAGTAAATGTCATAATGGTGTTAATTAATATGTAATTTATTTTAAAATAATTTTCTAACCAACTTACCAAACTTAATTAATTGATTTGCAAGAGTTTTTGTTGATCGACACTGATTTCAATTTTTACATGTATTCAATAAATATACATCACACACACACACACACACACACACACATATATATATATGTGTGTGTGTGTGTGTGTGTGTGTGTGTGTGTGTGTGTGTGTGTGTGTGTGTGTGTGTGTGTGTGTGTGTGTGTGTGTGTGTGTGTGTGTGTGTGTGTGTGTGTGTGTGTGTGTGTGTGTGTGCGTGTACTCAAGAGTTCATTCTCAATAACACAATCTTTCACACATTACATTCAAATATTGCAAAAGGTTAAACATAAAATACATTTATGCTTTCGTATCCAATAATAAATAGAGATTTATCAGAACTTTCTCATGCTTTTTTGTTTATCTTCAGAAATTCCAATAAACAATGGATTTGTGTCTTCAACTCCAACTTGCAATCAATTAGAGCATTTGTGTATCATATTCTGATAAAGATAATTTTGTATGTTTATTTGAATTCTTTTCTCTCCTTCATTCAATTAGATTATGTTACTCCAAATATCCAGTTACAACATATATTGATGTCGAATACTTACGAAGTATTATTTTTATTTTCTCTTTATAATATTTCTAATTCAATTAAAATCCACAATCACAAATTATCTTATCCATGTAATAAACTATTTATCCACAAATACCCCACAACCAATAAATTAGTTAGTATTTAACAAGTTCATACATTATTTATGTTTTTTTTTCCAGATATAAAGGAATTTTACAAAATTTATACCACTGATATATTA
Organism: Phtheirospermum japonicum; assembly: GCA_014905375.1. NCBI lineage: Eukaryota > Viridiplantae > Streptophyta > Magnoliopsida > Lamiales > Orobanchaceae > Phtheirospermum > Phtheirospermum japonicum. Next base: position 531,361 of record BMAC01000196.1, read on the forward strand.
ATCCCTAATCATATTTTGAAATTAAAAATTGGAGTTCCAGTTATGTTGATTCGAAACATGGATCAAGTTTCAAGATTATGCAATTGTACTAAATTAGTTGTTACCCAACTCGGAGATTGCATTATTGAAGCAAAAACTTCATCAGGAACTAATGTTGGGACGAAAGTTTACATCCCACAAATGGCATTTAGCCCTTCGAACAGTAGGGTTCCGTTCAAATTTCAAAGGAGACAGTTTCCGATTATTGTTTGCTTCGCAATGATTATAAACAAGAGTTAGGGTCAAACTCTCGCAAATGTGATTTTGTATTCATCAAGACTAGTTTTTAGCCCGTGCCAACTCTAAGTCGCAATCTCTTGAGTCAAGTAAAGTAAAGGATAAAAATTTCGAAGTTGTGACGATAATTGTAATATTGTTAATAAAACGGCAAATGTTGTTTACAAGGAAGTTTTCCAAAACCTCAAGTGAACAATTTCAATACATTGTACTATTAACTAAAATCTTAAATTTATTTTGTTTTGTTTTTGTTTTTATATGTTATTGGATATGCCCGCGTAAGCGCGGGTTTCCAAATTAGTTATTAAATATTTCTACAATCGGAGGTCCATAAGAGTGCTAAATATAATTTTAAATTAATAGTTTTTTTTGGTCAAATATTTTAGAATTATGACATGAATATATCACAATTGGTCATCGAAAAATATTTTTCTTTTTGTCCAATAATTTCTTGTTTGATGTGCAAATATTGTTGTTTATTTCTTACTTATTATTGAGCACGAGTTCTCTTGTTTCTTTGCATAAAAGGAAAAATAAAAAATAAATATTACTTAAAGCAAATTATTATTACATATTTCTTATTCAATATAACAATCACATAATTTATTACTTTATAATGAGATTCTAAATTTATATTCGCACGTGTAAGAAAATTTCTTACTTTATGTCCTATAATGTAAGAAATTTTTTTAATTTATGTTTGAAAAAGTAAGAAAAACTCTTATTTTATAGTGGAATTTCTTATTTTATGTTTTTGGCAAAAAAAGAATTTTGGTCAAAAAAAAAAAAAAATCAGGCGAAAACAAAATCTAGCAGGAAGATTTTTCCGACGGCAGCTGGCTGACGGGGGTGGCCAGTGATGGTAGGATGGGGTAGTGTTGGTTGTACTGGTTGTTGATATTATTACTATATTATTTATATTAATAATAATAATATTATTATTATTTTAATAAATAATAACTATGTAATTGTATATTTAGGGTGATATTTTGTATAATTTATTAGTGTGTTTGACAAAAATATTTTTTATTCATTTAATATTTGACAATTGCCCCTTAATTTTCAGAATTACTATTTACTAATTAAACATAAGAGACTAATATATAATAATTGAATTTATTAAGGATCATACGATTGTTTGGTACATATTTTAAACATATAATTTTTTTTAATACACGAGAAAAAATGTTACTTTATATAAATATGACATCGCATATATATATGGCTGACGTTCAACTTAATGTATTGAAATATTAGATGAAATAGAAATTTTAAATAGAACGCTTCGATTTTTTATTATCGCGGTGAGCAATAGCTCATTTGGGGTTATTATCTTTCAGATTTACATTAGGTAAATTATCAGGTCACAATAACTACAAACTTTGTGTGATGAAATCGGCCTAATGATGCACAAGTGCAATTGAGAAATTTCCAAAGACTCGTTGAATTATTTTAACCTATATGAAAGAAACTGTATTTTATTTGTTATTTCTCCACATGGGACATCAATGAACGTCTCTTCCTAATGGATAAAATCTGATCTGATAGGGCAGTGCAACGATTAATTAATTTAATGCTTTATTAATTTTAATATTTTTATAATAAACATCTGTCATTAGAAAATTTGCACGTGCAGCAAGATCAAAATTTCATCCGAACCTTTTGACATTGCAGCTCCTTTTGCGCGATAACACTTTATATACAATTTTTGTTTATATATTTATAAGTATTTATTAATTCTGCATATTGATTAGCAAAAAGTGTTGCTCCCAAATTCAAAGTTGAAGTTAGGCCGAGCTATGACTTTTTTGGATGAAAAGGGATTAGTTAGAGTACCTTTAAGTGGAGAAGGAGATTGAGGAGGGATTTTTGGTGTCGGAGGGAAAAGAAATGTTGAATAAATACGCAGTCAAATAAATTTCAACTCCTGTGTTTTCAAAAAAACTATTTATTTTAAAAAGAGATGGAAAATAAAAAAGCCCGCACCTTGGAGTAGGGATAAAGTGTGTGGAGGGTTTTTAGGTTAGTTGTGGCATGTGAGATAGTTTTGAGTAGTTTCTGATAGAACAGTCTATAATACTATTAGTAGTAAGAAAACTCGTTGATGAACATACGAGTTTAAAGAAGAAGAAATCCCAACAATGGCAAGCTTGGCGCTAAAAGATTGGGCGCGTGTTCTACGCGCGGGAGGGAGTGAAGCAGCAAACGACCCATTAAAGATGCTTTTAGGTCGTGCAATTACCTCTTTAACTTTGAAGCTGCTATTATATGGAGATTCTATTATTTAATTATAATTATCAAATCTATTTCAGCACGTAAATCCACCTTACGTTATTAATTAAGTGTACACATGTGATATCCTTCTTCCACACGAGTCTTTCTATATGATTTTTTTTTTCTCACCTATGTGTCTGCTGTTTTTATTATTATTTTTTGTTGTTGCTTCCGTGAGTTTCTTTCCCATCTCCTCTTCCCAAATAAAAACAAAACTGCCACATACTACAAAAAAATAGTGGTTTACCGAGAGAAAATTTTCCTCGATGAAACCCTCCACGGTAAAATTTTCCGAGGGCAAATTTCCCTCGAAATATTTTACTAAGGGGATTACCGGGGGGTCACTCCCCTCGGTAAATTCCTTGATTCCCAATAAAATATGCCATCGAAAAAGACGAGGGACAATTCCCCTCGGAAAAATCGAGGGATCCGTCCCCTCGAAAAAAACGAGGGATATTAAACCCTCAGAAAAACCGAGAAAAAATCCCTCTTGGAAAAATCGAGGGAACCTTCCCCTCGGAAAAAATCGAGGGATATAAAATCCTCAGAAAAATCGAGGGGTAATTTCCTCTTGAAAAAAACCTAGGGCAAGAATCCTTCGGTATTCCCTTGGTTTTTTTGAAAATTATTAAAAAAAATATTTTTAAAAATGAGGGAATTTTCGAGGGTATTTCCCCTCGATTTTTTCCTTTAAAAAAACTATTTTTAAATATTAATTTTAATTTCTATTTATTTATTAAAAAATACCCCAAAAATTTCAAAAGAAAAATCATTAATGAACAGACAAATAAATAAATCAATTATTATAAAAACATTTGAAAATTTACAATTATTACATTTGTTCGACAAAAGTGTTTAGTAACAAAATTTATAAAAATATAAAATTGTTATATGACGGGGGAGGCTGCGTCGGGGAGTATTGTTGGAAACGAGCATACAGCTCGGCCATCTGAGCGTACATCAGCGCATGAAATGCCTCCTGCTGCTGGCGCTGCTCCTCACGTAGTCGCTTAGACTCGTTGTTGACTCACACGTATTTGTCACGATTTTTGTATATTTGGCTAGTATTTTAGTTAGATTTGTTGTTAATTTTGGGTATAAGTTGGATTGATTTAGCATATTTTTGTATTTATGTATCTCCGACTTATTTTACCACAATGTATGTTTATTTTAGGTATTTTGAAGTCTTTCGGTGTTAAGGTGGACGAGTGTGGGCCCACGAGTGGAGTTTCAAAGAAATTGGGCCCTGATTTGGTACATTGCAGCTGACACTGGGTATGTCATCCACACTGGATTACCCAGTGTCAAAACCCAGTGTTAGGAATTATGGCCGACACTTCCGTCCGACCGGACAAGACCTCTGTCCGACCGGACTAGAGGGCCAGACACTTCCGTTCGACCGGACAAGACCTCTAATCGTAATTTCTGAACTCATAATTTTGGTGTTTTCGTAGTAGTTTAATTTGGATTGTGTTATGAATTATTGGAGAATATGTTGGTGATAGAATAGTTAGTGATTTTTGGATGATAAAGTTATTCGATTGTTAGTCGTAATCGTTATTTCCAATAGTTAGGATGATATCTAATAGTTTGCATTTGAATGACAATAGCTGTTTTTCTTACGACTTGTCGAGAGGTTGACACCCTCGAGACAAGAAGAGTTCGCTTTCTTTTCTTTCAAATCTATTGAAATTGAAACATTTTACAAAACCCCATTTGATCGTGTGTTTAGATAGAATTGTGATAGTAGTATAATAAACATCGTTAAATCCGATTTCCATTCCTCGAGAGATCGACCCGAGTTAACTAACTAGTCTACAAGTGACCTCGTTTTCTTGCGGGCGAACTTAAAACCTTTCAAATGTAGACGCGTATTTGTTAACCGGAATTTAATTTTGAAAGGAACATAAAAGTTCGGCTCAAAATTTGGCGCCGTTGCCGGGGAATGGCAAAGGTGATAATGATGTTTATTCGTGTTAATGCTTTCATGTCGATAATTGTATAATATTTTTGGTTTGCCTCTCGATGCGGTGATTTGTTTATTGATGATGCAAGGTCGACAAAGTCTTAGAGGAGAATCGACCCATTCCATCAATAGCATCGATAAAGTGACAAGACCGAGACAACTATTTCCTTCCACCAAAGGGAATCGAGCCATTCGATGGAGTCAAGCGATGAGAGACTATGATCCGGATGAGTTCTACTATGAGCAACTCCCGGTATTTCATGGTCTCCCGAGTGAGGATCCATTCGACTTCATCCAGGAGTACGACGCCACAACAAGAACCTTCCCACTTTTAGGCCTTACGAGGGATGAAGTGAAGGTGCGACTCTTCCTCTACACATTGAAGGGACGGGCAAGAAAATTATTTATACATTCAAAGCCTGATTCCTCGGGAACGTGGGAGGATGTGCACGGTTGGTTCATGTCGTTTTGCTCATATGAATGGGTTCCACCTACAAATCTTTACAACGTGAGCCTTAATGATCCACATGCTTCACCCAACCACTACAATCTAATTTTTGAACCTCACATCCCACCACATAGTTCCTATCGCCCGATCCTTGATGAAAATTCTTATGATCCGAGTTTCGAATCTTCATACGCTCCCTCCGCCTCACCTTCGTATTACACGGGATATGACTCGTATGCTCCATCCGAATTTAATTCTTCCTATCCGAGCTACGACTCTTATGTCCCTCCCGACTCGATTCCGTACTATCCGAGCCATAAAGAATATACACTAGACGATCAATTTTTGGCACGGAAGAAAAACTTAGAAGCGGAGACCAATCATCATTGGGACGAACTTGCGCAATCGAATCAGATTTTGGCGCAATCGACTGAGCAACTCATGAACAATATGGAGACGATGTTGGGTCAAATGATGGCTACTTTGGAAGAGAGGGAAAGCCAACAAACCTACAATCATTCCGATGCTCCACTCGACAATGATCCTTACTCAATTGTCCGTGTTGAGGAGGAGCAGCTTACCTTTGAAGAGCTGCCGATTCTTGATGTGGTGGAGCCCATCTTGGATGTTGGTGATTCAAGCTTGAATGATTGTTTAGGAGAGGTGTGTGAGGAGATGGAGATTGAGGATTTGGTTGGGATCGCCTCTTTTGTGATTGAATATGAAGTTTTGGGTGATAGTATAGGGGCTTTGCCGATGGAGATTCCGAGTGAGGATAATGTCGACTCGGATTTACTTGATCTTTGTGGAGATGTTGGAGTTGTGTTATCGGATCTGGAGGAGGTTGTGATAGTTGAGCCGCATTGCGTTCTACCCGACGCTTTAATCAATCTTAATGTTGGGGCGGTAGAAGAAACAATCGAGAAGGAGTTTGGGACGGTCGATGATCATTCCTTATACTCGACCGATTTCCTAGTCATTCAAGTGACCGAGAACTGTTCCACACTTCGACTGACTTTTGATCTCTTCTCGGTGATCGATTATTCATGTTTCCGATCTCCAAAGTCGGCTGGAGTTTTTATTTCTCTCATCACGAAGCTTGCTCATCGTGCCTACCTTGGTGGTTGTCATCGCCCGCTTTTGCTCTTGGAGAACACTAAGGCGTGGCACG
>BMAC01000196.1:539905-556570 GCA_014905375.1 Phtheirospermum japonicum
ATGATACCTTGGGTTACCTCCCAAGAAGTGCAATTTTAACGTCTTTTGCTCGACGACTTACAAAGGTGATGTTATCCGGGATCCAGAAATAAATGACGATCAGTTTGGGCTATGTAAGCTTTCATTGCATCCTCATACCATATATCAAAACCCCCAATGATATTAATGATAACTCAAAAGGCCATTTATTTGGAATGTGCAGATAGTAGTTTTGTTCCACCCCTGATTTACGCTATCATGGGTAGCTCAAGAGATATCGCGTTCGGACCCGTGGCCGTGGTGTCTCTCTTGCTTGGGYGCATGCTTCYAAATGAGATCGATCCCAAACACAAACATGATTATGAACGCCTCGCCTTCACCATTACATTCTTCGCCGGGGTTACTCAGTTAGCACTTGGTTTCTTCAGGTTAATTATTCGTTCGGAGGATTATAATAACGTTTGATCCAATTTTTTGTGCAGAAGATTATAATATCTTTCAAAATTACAGATAGCCCCTTAAGATGTTACGAATAAATATCTAGGGGGTATTTATAATATTTTAGCACATCATTGGTTGTTGTTATTCTTTGGTAATTCATCCATTTGATTATTGTTCTAGTAAACTTATCATTTTCTATTTGTTATAGATTTTTATATCAGGTTGGGTTTCTTGATTGACTTTCTCTCACATGCTGCGATTGTGGGATTTATGGCAGGAGCAGCCATTACCATCAGCCTTCAACAGCTAAAAGGCTTGCTTGGTATAAAGACTTCAACTTTCACCAAGAAAACCAATATAGTCTCTGTTATGCGTTCGGTTTGGACTACTGTTCATCATGGGGTAAGTTAAAGATAAGACCAATCAACCATTTTATGACATATAGTTACAAGAACTACCCCTGGAATTTAACCTCATAACTGAAAAAAGTAAAACAACCCAACCATTTTTCAGAATTGATATTAAATCTATTATGTGAATTGCACCCATGGAGGGGGTAAGTTAGTAAAACAAATATTTGTAATTTTAAAAAAGCTAAATTTAATTTTTATATTTTGTGTTTGCAGTGGAACTAGGAGACAATTGTAATAGGTGTCATATTCTTGGATTTCTTGCTCTTTGCCAAGTACATTGTAAGAAGCCTAGACTAATTGCGCGCTTTCGATTTGCTTACACAAGTCTTTTTTTTAATGAAAAACAACAATTAACGTTTAGTTTCGCTCTGATTATGTTGGATCAGGGTAAAAAGAACAGGAAACTATTTTGGGTTCCTGCAATAGCTCCACTCATTTCAGTTATCCTTTCAACCTTCTTTGTTTTCATCACCCATGCTGAAAAGAAGGGAGTTCAAATCTTAAGCTGTCCAGTTTATATTTTTGTTAAACTAGGTGAAATGAAACCTAACATAAGATTTATTTATTAATTTTCTTGAAACTGGGATTGAAGGTGAACCATATTGAAAGAGGCATCAACCCTCCATCTTTTCATGAAATCCATTTCACTGGCAGCTATCTTGTCACGGGTTTCAGAATCGGCGCTGTGGCCGGGTTGGTTGGCCGATATTTCTGATTTTTTTTTCAGCATATGATGATGCATTATGTTTAATGTTGTTTAGGTTGTTGGATACCTCAAGACCAAGGAGGCGATCAATTACAAAAGGATATTATGGGAAGCCATGAATCAAGTTTACGGGATGGATGTTTTGTATAAGATGGTCACCAGTCAGGTATTTTTATTTTTAATTTTCTTTTTTTTTTACTCAGGTGCTTTATTTCTATTGTTGCTTGTTTGTGTTTTATTTTTGATAGCTCACATTTGATTCTCATCATTATAGCTTGCGACTTCAACTTTTCGTACTAAATTAAGCCTGTAGATAGATATTTTATGATTTAAACACAGTTATGTTGTTGTCAAGAAGGTTTTTCTTTTAGTTTTAACTTAGAAATTCTGCTCCATATTTTATTTAGTGATTTTCATTGTGCTTATATTTCTGAATATAGCAAGTTCTTTAATCTGCAGGTTTTTAAGTGCTATCTGGTTCTCTGTCTGCATGTTTATGTATTTTAAAAGCTATAAACAAAAACCAGCCCTGTTGATATTCTTTTCAACATTCCCTGTTATTTCTTTCTTTGCAGTACGCATAAGAATTGTTTATTTTTGTTCGTCATGTAACTTACATTTTAACTTTGACTCCATTCATTTTTCAAATTATAATCCAGTCTTAAAGCTTGTACCCTTGTTGCAAATTGCAATCTCAATTTGTTTTTTTAATTTTTTGTTTCCTGGTTCTTGTTATAATACTTTTTAATGAAATACATTGGAAGTTAAATACTTTTTCCCCTGTCAACAATAACATTTATCTTTGATTCAGGTTGAATTGCAACCCTATTTGGATAAAAAGTCCCAGGGAATGATATTACACTACAACCGTCGGCATCACATGAAGCCTGTCCTGACGAAAAAACAGATGCTAAATTCGTTCTTATGCCGTTTGATGAGCCGAGCTGTGATGTTATTTGTTGAATGAGAGCTAAGACCAAGTGATCAATCTGTTGTCATCGGCTAAGCCGGTCGAACGACTATAACAAACTACACAGTTACCTCCAACACAATCCGATAAACGGGTAGTCGAGAATGTCTTCTTTTTTAGTACTTGGAGTTAGTTTAGATACCAAGGATTATTTTCTGTCTAGTTTCTTTTTCTGAAAATATTTGTTTATTAAAAAGGAAATACAACTGGAATGATTTATCGATTTTGTTGTGTTTACATGGCATTCTTGTAAAAAAAAAAAAAGGGACCAGATTGTACTAGCAGCAGCAGAGAAGAAAAAGAAATGAAATATTTAGGTAGAAATGAAAAAGTGCACCTGCTTTGATTTTTTTTAAATTTTTTTTCCTACTTTCTAGAAGGTAATTTCAAGAACCGCTGTAAAATGTCCGTTTTGAAAATAGATTTTTTAGAAGGTATTTCTCAGGAACCGCCGTAAATAGGTATTGTTCTACGGCGGTTTTAGAAACCGCCGTAAATTTTCACATTTTAAGGCGATTTTTAAACCGCCGTTATAATATCCATAAAACCGCCATAAATTCTCACTTTTTAAGGCGGTTTTGAAAACCGCCGTAAAAATTTACGGCGGTGGATACAAAGGCGGTTTTAAAATCGCCTTAAAATCCAAAAAAAAACCGCCTTAAAAAGTGATTTCTGTAGTAGTGAAATAAATAAGTTTCATTTTTGTTCATATTTTTGTTTTTGATTAACTTGAGTTGGATAGGTGTGGTAATGGTTTGTTGAGTTGTGCAGGAAAAATGTGGAAAATGATGCTTTTCTAGGGCATCCGATCGGATAAGAGGAATTGACCGGTCGGACAAAGCACACTGGAATGCTGACCGACCGGATGAGAGAGGATGACCGGTCGGACGAAATACACTGGACTGTTGTCCGACCGGAGTAGTGCAGTGACCGGTCGGATGGAGGCAGCAGACTTACTTTTAAACCATCGCTCCATTTGTAGAGTTCCATTTCCCTCTGGACGGCAATGGAAACTTATGCGGGCCCGAGCCCCAGTATTGTATCACTTTCTATCCCAACTCTCGTTTTTCATTTTTAGTGATTTTGTTTGGTTTTTCTGTTTATGTGTTTTGTGATTAGGTGTTTGTTTAACCATTCGACTAACTATTCGCATGACAATTGATTCGACTCGACGTTTTCCTTTCTTCCTTGTAATTGATATATATAATAGCAATGCGGACATTGCTTACTTATGTGTGGGGGGGATAGTCGTATTATGCATGCGTAGTCGTTTCGGTCGCATGGTTCTGTTTGAGTCCTTCTTTGTGACGACGTACGAATCAACCAATTGTTTTACATCGACGTTTGTTGAAATCATTCCCATGCTTATTTGTGTTTGTACTGGCTTGCCTGTCGGAATCATCTATTGTGTGATCTATCGTTGGAGTCTTTTGAGCTTGTTTAGTGCAAAAATTTTCAAAAACCTTCTTATATATATATATATATATATATATATATATATATATTATATATATATTTATTTATTTAAATAACACTTAGTCTTTAGCAATTTTGCGAAGATTTTTTAAAACTCGATCACCTTGTCTTCAAAAGTTTGAATAAAACCCTAGTAAGGAGCCTTGTGTGTTTATCAACATTTCATGCTGTGATTCGATAAGAGTTTTGAAAAGTCCCTAAAGTCGCATGTGTATATTTGGTTTTGGAAATGACGATAGGCACATATAAAACCCATTCCAGCTATATTCAGAAATAAAAACCACTAAAAATCCTTAATTAAGCCCCCTTGAGCCTTTATTCCATCTCTTTGTTAGCCACGAGCATTATTGTAGCTCTTATTTCATTTAAGTTTGTGAGATGAGAGTTTTATTTATCCTTGGTTTATTGAGATATGACGACTGGCAGGGTGGGAATTAGTGGGATACTAAAGTAAAAAAAAAAAGAAAAAGAAAAAGAAATAATAATAAATAATAAATAATTAAAAAAATAAGGGAGAATAAGGGTGCTCAAGTTCGTAAGAGCATCTAGATGTTAAAAATAAACCTATTTATAACGGAAAATATTCAGGTTTTGGGTGAGAAATAGCCTTGGTTATAAAAGGCTAAGAATAGTGTTCTTATGGTTGTTTTGGGAGGAATGAGGAGCAAGCTTTGCTCTATGCTTAAAATGTGGATTGAGTGAGTTATTGATCGTGTTTGTTTGCAATTTAGCCACACATCTTTATATATGACATACCTTACCAAAGAGCCTACATTACAACCCTAGAAAGTCCTAATCCGATTCTCGATTAAATGTGCACACATATGCGATGCACGAGTCTTTGATTTTCACGAGTCGTTGAATGCATGTCTATGTTGATCCGAGCATATACACTTACCTTTTGAAAAATAAGAGCGAATGAGTGCACCATTATATATATTTCCCTTTTGTGAGGACGCATTCTTTTGATTTCAAGGTGAAAAGGTAACCCGAGCTTAGCTTAAGAGTTTTCAACAAAAGTGTTTATATTTGCAAAACTATATTGTATGCACAACATGACTCTTTGATCTAGCTACTTTCATCCTTACGTGATTTTGATTCTTTCATTTGTTTGAGGACGAACAAACCAATAAAGCATGGGGTAGTTGACTCGCACATATTTATCACGATTTTTGTATATTTGGCTAGTGTTTTAGTTAGATTTGTTGTTAATTTTGGGTATAAGTTGGATTGATTTAGCATATTTTTTTATTTTTGTATCTCCGACTCATTTTACCACAATGTATGTTTATTTTAGGTATTTTGAAGTCTTTCGGTGTTAAGGTGGACGAGTGTGGGCCCACGAGTGGAGTTTCAAAGAAATTGGGCCCTGATTTGGTACATTGCAGCTGACACTGGGTATGTCATCCACACTGGGTTACCCAGTGTCAAAACCCAGTGTCAGGAATTATGGCCGACACTTCCGTCCGACCGGACAAGACCTCTGTCCGACCGGACTAGAGGGCAGACACTTCCGTCCGATCGGACAAGACCTCTGTCCGATCGGACAAGAGCGTTACGAACGCAGATTTCTGGGGATTTTCAGTTACGAAACGGTTGAAACTTGTTTAAAATGGCTGAGGGGGCTAGGGTTCGAGATTATGCCGCCTTAGAGGCCCTTTGGAGGCTGGAACTAGGTTAGAGAACCACAAAACACCAAAAGGTTGAGAGATTTGACACATCTCTCATACCTCTAGCATAAAACCGTTCGATTTCGTATAAAGGTTCGGTTCGCAGCAACTTCCGCTCGTGGCAAAGGTTCTGGTGTCGTGACAACCCTTGGGATTCTACGCAGCTTTCGGAGTGCTTTCGTTCATCCTCTTCACTAGTTGAAAGTAGTTCAACGAATCGTAATTTCTGAACTCATAATTTTGATGTTTTCGTAGTAGTTTAGTTTGGATTGTGTTATAAATTATTGGAGAATATGTTGGTGATAGAATAGTTAGTGATTTTTGGATGATAAAGTTATTCGATTGTTAGTCGTAATCGTTATTTTCAATAGTTAGGATGATATCTAATAGTTTGCATTTGAATGACAATAGCTGTTTTTCTTACGACTTGTCGAGAGGTTGACACCCTCGAGACAAGAAGAGTTCGCTTTCTTTTCTTTCAAATCTATTGAAATTGAAACATTTTACAAAACCCCATTTGAACGTGTGTTTAGATAGAATTGTGATAGTAGTATAATAAACATCGTTAAATCCGATTCCCATTCCTCGAGATATCGACCCGAGTTAACTCACTAGTCTACAAGCGACCCCGTTCTCTTGCGGGCGAACTTAAAACCTTTCAAACGTAGACGCGTATTTGTTAACTGGAATTTAATTTGGAAAGGAACATAAAAGTTCGGCTCAGTTGTATCGCTGCTCTATCGCCTCCTGAGCTCATCTTGTGGCCTCCAACTCCTCCCTCTGTGCTTGGAGCTGCGCCTCATGAGTTCGTCTCGTGGCCTCCAACTCCTCCCTCTGCGCCTGGAGCTGCGCCTCGAGCTGTCTCACGTGGGTCCTATCATGTTGGGAGGAAGAGGAAGAAGAGCTGCGTCCAAAAAAAAAAAAAAATGATCGCAGCAGCCCACCACCTTCCCGAACGAGCTGGTGCCATAGTGCACCCGTATTGGCCGGCGCACCCGTCTCCCGCTCCTGTATCCAAATAAAATTTTCAAATAATTAATATTAAGAATAAATAAATAAATAATATATTATATTTTTAAATTACTTACGATATTCAGAGCATAATCGACCGCGATCTGGACCCCCCTATGCTTCGACATCCCAGTACCCGGACCAGTAGGCTCGCTCCTCCTGTTCCGCTGCACTGCTCGGATTTCTTCTTGTTCTCGGATTTATCCCACTCAACCTTCCAAGCCCTAAGTTGAAATGCATGATATATAAGATGATATAAATTATCTTTAATAAATAAAAAATTCTAATTTAATAAGAAAACACATAATAAAATCATTTACCTCCAAACCTCCTCGGTAACACATCTCGGTAGCTGACCACCATGAGAATCATGATACTGCTTATACTCGCTCAGGCGCTTTCCATACTTGTCCGACATCATTCCATTAAATGTTGTCTCTATCTGATTAACAGTATACTCGTCCGTGTCCCAAATAACAAATATTCTACAAAATAAAACAATAATTACAATTCAATTGATATATGATTCTCAAGTTTTTTTTTTTTTTAAAACACCCGAGGGGTGGAGTATTATTAAAACGACGTATTAACGAACGTCAGTGTTTACAAAGCAGAAATTTAAAGGATACAAAGGTATTTTCTGAGGGGATAAATACATGATTCTCAAGTTACAACAATAAAGATTAATAAATTTAGACATAAAACAATAATTACCTGAAACATGTCCCACCAGAATTGACGAGTCTCATCAAGGACTGCCTTATAGCACCACCCGGCGGGATGGAGATCCTTCTCCATAATCTTTCGAAGTGTGGTGGTCAGCTTGGTCTGTCTGCTATGTAACCTGTAATTGTGCTTGTGATTACAAATATAATTTAATAATAACGATGATTAAAATTTTGAAATTGTTAATTTACTTACTTCTTTCCGGCGATATAAACAAGAACTCCCCCTCGTGGTGGGATCAACTGCCGCCGTGATGTACCCGCATCAGACGATGTTGGTGTCGGTGTGGTGGTATCCGCGGTCGGCGCTGAATGATCAGTACCAATGCCCACGCAATCATCATCGAAATCAGCTAAATGATTAGCCGACCCCATATCTGATCGACCTAGGCTGTTGGATCCACGACCTCTCGGCATCTGATAAAATTATCGGATAAAACGTATATTTTACAAAATACCAGTATATATTATATATCAAACGTCTTAATAAGTCCATACATAAAAGAAATTAGTTTTAAAAAAGTGTGTTTTACAATATGAATAATTTACATATATTTCAACCAAACTAATCATCTGACCCGACACTTTCACTATTAAAGTTATCACCAAACCCATTTTCGTTTGTGTCTTGATCTGTATCTTGATCGATGAGTAACTCTTCTTCTGCATCATCATCTGTCTCGTCACCAAGTTCATCTACGTCATTGTCATTTGGGTCGTACAACTGGAAATCGATCTCATCCAGTTGAATTGGATTCCGTGTATCTACAACTTCCTCTTGAAATGATTGCTCTGGTAGAGGCTCGATAAACTCAACATTTGATCTCGCTTTGATTTTACACGTTGCCCACCTGTCAAACTTGTCTCGTTTCAAACTTGGGTACGCACATTAGTATACTTGTACAGCTTGGGAAGCAAGTACAAAAGGTTCATATCGATTGAACCTACGCTTATGATTGATATCGACAAGCCTATAATGTGGATGAACTTTTGTGCCTGTAGGAGTTGGATCAAACCATCCGCACGTGAACAATAATGTGTTTTTCTACATTCGTCCGATGTATTTGAGCTGCACAAATTCTATGAGACAACCGTAATAATCGTACTCGGTTGCCCCATAGTTTGACTCTTTAATGCATACTCCACTGCTAGATGTTGCTTTGTTAGATCCGTGTTCCATTGTGTGAAATCTATAACCATTTATCTTACATCCGGTATATGTTTGCACACATCTTGATGGACTCTCATCTAGGCTCCTAATATTCACGTCAATCACATTATTCGAATGATCTCTAGCCTATGATATTGAAAAATTATTTTTAATTTAGGAAATATATTAGATAAATACATACAGTAATTATATGATATGCATCTCGGTATCGAACGTCTTACGTAATGTTTGAACCAATTGACAAATTTATTTTCTAACTTTTCGTTGATCCTATCATCGGTAATGTTTGGTTGGAGACGTTAAACGCTCTTCATGTAAATACTACATCATTCGTTAGATAATTGAGTAAAAAAGTATTAGTACATATATATATTATACACACACACACACACATTTACAGTATAAATTGAAAAGAGTATTCGTACCTAACATATTCTTGAACCTCCTCACAATTAAGCAACACGTATATCCTTACGGCGTTGTATTCTAGTTCGGTTAGGAATTTTTTTCCCATTGTACCAAACGTCTCCCCATATTTCTTAAACACTGAGGGAACTTCATCAGCGTCATCTACACCATTCTGGTCGTCATCATTTCTAGGCAAATTTGTTCTTTTAGTTGAAATATGATCTTCAAAATAGTACGAACTAGAAGTTGATGCCTCATCGACCAGATATACGTTTTCTATCGACTCTTTAACACTCGCCTTATTTTTCACGTTGTTCTTTAATGCGAAGATACCTCTCAAATGGGTACATCCATCTATTCTACACTGGGCCAGCAATTCCCTATACATAAGATAAACGGGCAGATACTCCATTGAATCAAAAAAACTTGGAGGGAACACTACTGCGGAAAGGAGACTTAAAGGCGGTTTTTTGAGGTTTTTACGGTGGTTTTGGAACCACCCTTAAATCCACCGCCGTAAATGTCAACATTCGAAGATCAGTTCCAATTGACACAATATTAACAAAATGTCACGTTCTAGACGACTCATATCTTTGGTGCGAATGACTGTTGACGTGAGATCCTTGAAAAACAGTCTAAATTCGATTAGATCCTTCCACACATTTGGAGGAAGTAGTTCACGAAAGGCTATCAGTATCAACCTTTGCATGAATACATGACAATCATGACTCTTCATCACGATCAAACGTGATTCCTTCTTGTCGACACAACGCCCCAATTTTGAAGCATACCCATCTGGAAATCGAAGGAATTTGAGTCAATTGCAAATTGTAGCTTTTGACGGCTTATCAAGTGTGTAACAGGCTTTAGGACACTTTCCCAAAAAGTCTGGTGCCAGCTTTGAACGATTACAATATTCATTCAACTCTACCCTTGATTTATACGTGTCCTTGGTCTTCCCTTTGACATTCATCGCCATGTTGAAAACATTGTCAAATATATTTTTCTCGATGTGCATAATATCTAAATTGCGGCGGATTAGATTTGCCCTCCAATATGGCAAATCCCAAAAGATGCTTTGTTTTCTCCAACCAGACATTCTGGGTATTTGCGCATTAACAAGTGCTGCATCCAATTCAGTGACTTTCAAAAGTCTCAATCTTTCTATCTCTGCCAAAACTTTTGTTCCTGAGCGGACTTCTGGCGATGGAGTTTTGACAGATCTTCTTTTTTGAAAGCGTCGTTTATCCTTTCGAAAATAGTGATCGCATTCAAGGAATTTCCGGTGATTGTCGAACCACGATTGCTTCCCGCTTTCACTTAAGAGTGAAGGCGCCTGACCATTCCATATAGTAAGGACAAGCTGTTCGACCGCCGTACTCCATCCAGACAACATAGAATATGCATGAAAATCGTTAATTATCCACATAAGGGCTGCTCGCAATTGAAAATTCTGTTTCTTAGATATATTGTACAAGGGAGCCCCAACTGTCCACAACTGATTTAATTCGGCGATTAGAGATTGCAGAAACACATCGACTTTGTCCTTCAAATTCTTTGGCCCTGGCACAAGAACGCTGAGGAACATGAATTGCTCTTTCATGCACATCCACAGAGGCAAGTTGTAGGGTGTAACTATGACGGGTCACGATGAATATTGTGCGCCAATACTTCCAAATAATTGAAAATCATCTGTACAAAAACCCAATCTCACGTTTCGAGTTTCAGTCGCGTAACCTAGATGAGTCTGGTTGAAATGTTTCCAAGCTTCTGAGTCGGATGGGTGGTGCATAACATTATCTTCAACCACGTGTTCAGCATGCCACTCATATCTTTCGTTGTAGCATTAGTTGCGTACAAGCTCTACAGATGAGGAGTTAATGGAAAATAGTACATCTTCGTGTGCACGACGCGAGCCTTCTGTCGTTTTGCTTTGCCTTGACAAATGGGTTTAAACCGAGGTTCATTGCAAAATTCACAGGTTGTCAAATCAGAATCTTCTCTCCAGTAGATCATACAATTATTCTTGCAGCAGTGTATCTTCTCAACTGGTAAGCCCATGAACCCCTTAGCAACTTCATACTATTGTAGAAGTTATCGAGTATGAGATTGTCTTCAATCTCCTTGATTAATTCACTCAATTGATCATAACACTTCTGAAACATGTGATTCTATGACTTCAAATTCATGAGATGGGAAACTAATGACAACTGAGCATGGTTCTGAAAACCGGATCGGACCGGCCAGTTCGACCGGTTCAACCAGGAACCAGCCATTACACCAGTCCGATTTTGATATTAAAACCGTTGATCTTAAAAACCGGTCGAACCGGTCAAACCGGTGAACCTGTGGTGGTTCATCCGGTCCAGAACCTTGGTAAAACGGCATCATTTTTAAATAAAAAACTTTGATTTCTTATTCTTAAATTAAATGAAAAATTTGACGTGTCCTTTCATTCCTTCCCCTCCCGCTGCGTCACCCAAGAAAAATCTGAACTTCCAGTCCCGCAAGAAAAATAAAAAGGTGAAATTCTGAACGGAGCAGCCTTATGCGTCACCCATCTCCTCCGTTGAACGGCTCACCGGTGCACAAGCCATAGAGTCTCGTCTTTGTTTGATCCTCCAGGTAAAAATCTCTTTCTTTCTTCATCTTTGTTTATGTGTTTTGGGGTTAGGTTATTAATTGGGGAAAAATTGATTTTTCATAAATTGAACTCTTAATTCCATGGTTATTATTTGATTATACATTTTAATTTTATTTTCATATGTGTGTGCTTCTGATTTCTTTCAAACCTGAAACTGTAGATTTTTTTTTTTCATTTTCAGCAAATTTATAAGTAATTAAAATACTGCGTGTAGTTTGGCATCTCAAGATGATGAAGATTTAAACAATTAATAGTTTACAACTCTGGTTTGTATATATTGGAGTTCACTTGGCAGAATACATATGTTTTTATATATTGGTTTATATATTTTGGCAAGATGGTATGTTAACTATTTATTTATTAATTTTATTTTTGTTTATGTAAATAAATCTTGGGAAGTGTATTTGGCAGAATAGTATCTATGAATTTATTTAAATCTTGGGCAGAATACATAAATCTTGGGCTGTGCTTTTGATGTAAGGTTGTGCTTTTGATGTAAATAAATCTTGGGCAGAACACATATGTTAACTATCCATGCATGCAACATGATGCTCTTGAAATTCAAACTTTCCAAGTTATAAAATTCCCAGAATCAGACTCATATCTTAGCAGCTTAATTAACTGGTGATTACATATTTTACTTCAATTCATTGTTTAAAAAACTCCTTAATTTACTATTTCATCATAATATGTTTTATTGTTTTATTTGTTTGATTAATTTATGATTGCTATTGGATTACTTATGTGTTTTTGACATCTTTACCTCATTTGTATAATAGGTATGGATGACTTTGTTAGCGTAGAAGCGAATACGCCGAATAGTGATAAGCAATCTACAAACTCTAATCGTGGGAAGAATGATCCAACTCGGAAATATTTCACTTACGTCGAAGAAAATAGATCGAAAGTGTATACTTGTACTTATTATTTGAACAAGTTTAGAGGAAGGTGCATTCATAGAATGAAACAACATCTAGTAGGGAAACAAGGACAAATAGCTTCATGTAAATCCGTTCCTCATGATATTAGATGTCAAATGGCAGCGCACTTGGAGGAAGTGAAGAAACATAAAAATGATTCAAAAATCAATTACAGCGCAGACTACGACGAAGCTTTTGAAGAAGAAGTGCAAGAAGTATCCCTGCGTCCTCCAACAAGTACAGGAAAGAGAAAAGCTACTTGTGGTTCAGTAGATAAGTACTTTGCATCACGAACAACTCCAGGAGCCCAACCAAGCCTCAAAAGTGTTTTTGCTAGTAAAGAAGTTGTGAAAAAGGCTAAGTTGGCAATAGTTAGATGGTTATATGCTACTTACATTCCATTTAATACAGTCCAGTTTCCTTATTTTCAACTTGCTCTAGATGTTGTTGCCGGTATTGGACTTGGCTTCAAAGGTCCTTCTTATGATGAAGTGCGAGTGAATTTGTTAGGAGATTGCAAGAAGGAGTGTCAGATTCTTGTTGATAATTACCGAAGCAATTGGAAAGATTCTGGATGCACACTTATGGCTGATGGTTGGACCGATCAAAGGCAAAGAACACTGATAAACCTTTTGGTTTATTGCCCCGCAGGTATGATATTTGTCAAATCAGTTGATGCTTCCGACATGGTGAAAGATGCAAATACATTATTAAATTTGTTTGTGGATGTGATTGAATGGGTTGGGCCTGCTAATATTGGGCATGTGGTGACTGATAATGCAGCGAATTATGTAGCGGCTGGGAGGTTAATTCATGAAAAGTATGATAATATCTTTTGGTCTCCTTGTGCATCTCACTCATTGAATCTTATTTTGAAAGATATCTCTTCAATGCCTCATATAAGTAACCTCGCATCTCGTGCTTCTAAGGTTACAGTCTTTGTTTATAATCACATGATATTTTTATCTTGGCTTATAAAGAGGGCAGGTTGGAAGGAAATAGTTCGCCCAAGGGCAACTCGTTTTGCTACAGTTTTTATTACTTTGAAAAGTATTTGTGATCATAAGGAAGACTTGCAAGCTTTGGTTGTTGATAAACACATTACTGGACATAGATTGGCAAGAAGTGCTAACGGAAAAGTTGTTAGTGAGATTATATTGGACAGTAAATCTTGGCAAGATTGTCTAATAGTGGTGAAACTTGCTGGCCCTCTTATTAGACTGTTGAGACTTGTAGATGCCGATGAAAAACCTTCTTTGGGATATGTGTATGAAGGTATGCAAAGAGCTAAGAGTGGAATCAAAGAGATGTTCAAGAGGAGAAAACTCTTATACAAGTCTTACACTAACATCATTAAGGCTCGATGAGATAAACATTTGCATCGTAGTATCCATGCTGCAGCTTACTTTTTAAACCCAGCTTTCTTTTATGATGAAAGCTTTGTTGAAAAGCATAGAGTTTTTCAAGGTTTGCTAGATTTATTGGATATAAAGAGCATATGTAGTGATTCGATTAAAGCAATGAAGGAAATACGGGTGTATAGAGAGCGCTTGGAGAGATTTTCTAGACCATCTTGTTTAGCGGCTGCAAAATCACTTACTCCAGGTTATTTATATTTAACATTTACTTTTTTAATAAATTATAGTTGATAGGACATTATTTATATTCAGAGCTTTTAATTTTATAATTAAATTATACAATTCATAATTGAAGGCAATCTTACTTTATTTGTGCAGATGAATGGTGGAGATTATTTGGCGGTAGTGTTCCTATTTTGAAAACAATTGCAATTCGCATCTTGAGTCAAACATCTTCCCTCTTCAGGATGTGAAAGAAATTGGAGTTTATTTGATATGATTCATACCAAAAGAAGGAATAGATTGGAGCATCAACGGCTGTGTGATTATGTTTATGTAACCTATAACCTGCGCTTAAAAACAAGGTATGTCGATATATAATTATCAATTCTTTTACTTTGGTGGAACTTTTTATGTTAGAAACTTATAATAATCTTATAATACTTATACTAGGATGCATCAAAAGAAAAGATCTTATGATCCCATTGATTATGAATGCATTGATAAGCTTGATTTTTTGGTGTCGGAAGAAGAACCTCAACCAGAATTTGCCGAGGAGGAAATTGAAAACCTAATTTATAATGATAATTCTATTTCTATTATTGGTGAGTTTAAATTATAAAGAAATATAGTATTATCTATTTTCTTTTTTTTTTTGCATCATTTAATTTGATCGTGTTTGGAACTTGAATAGAGCGTGCTGAAGTGGACATGGACATAAATATGTCGGAGACATCTAATTTGATTTCTTCTGAAGATGGTAATGATGGAATGGATGGCATGTTTGGTTTTGAAGATGTTGGACTTGGAGCACAAATAAATACAGATTATGATAGTTAATTTTCTTACATTTTGAAGTTGTTGGACTTGTGTTGTATCTCTTTATTAAACTTGTAATAATGATATTAGACTTGAACTATTGAGCTTTATTATTATTATTATTATTATTATATTTATATCCGGTTTGACCACAGTTCGACCCCGGTTGAACCTGTGAACCACTGAACCTGTAGGTTTACCGATTCGATGACCGGTCCAGTTTTCAGAACCTTGCAACTGAGTATGTCCCTCTTACCCCGGATACAATGGCTGATTTCCAACTTTCAAACTGTCATAAAAATTTTTAGCCTCAGGGTTCGGCGACTCTTCCATATCAGCCACAACGTCAAAATTGGGACCAGCTGCATCTTGAACTATATTAATGTACGCGTTTGATGATTCTTCAAAAGGGATGTAAGAGGGTCCTCCAACGTGAAAATCGTGATGGCTTTCAGAGGTGGCGAGCCGGCTTTCTCCGTAGTAAATCCATCTATAGTAATTCGGCTCGAACCCGTATCTAACCAAGTGGTACTTAATCTCATCGATGTCGAGAAATCTATTATTCCTACATCTACTATGATTACAAGGATATTTCATCCTCTGTCCGTCCTTATGAGTGGAATGTGATTGAGCAAATTCAATAAAGCTCTCGACTCCATCCACGAATTGTGAGAATAAATATTCGTTGATTCGCTTGTACATCCAATTACAATCGGAACTCATTCTAATATTATACGATTGTTATATTGATTTATCAAAAATTGGGCAGCATGAGGGTGGCTAGAGAATGATTGATTTTTTGGTAAGGGCCCTATCCCATTCGAAAATGTGATTTTCCAGTAATATAGCGTCTTAGTATATGAATTTTTGTTGACTAGAAATTTCGACAGCATCTCCCTTTAGTTATCTAAGTACACATATATTGCAGTGCACCCGAGAACAAAAGAGAGATACTAAACCAAAATTCTTATAATTAACAAAAAAAAAAACATATAGATAAGATAAGCCATATTACAATCACGCTCTCAAACTGCCCAAAAAAAGTGGACAATTCGAGATTTAGTATAAAATTCTCTATTCGATACTAAATCTCAAACGAGTCTAAGGTATATTGTTTGAGTGTAGATAGAAAGATTGTGTTTTGGATCGAAACTATTCTAAACCCCGTTATTGGAGGGACGAAACCTCCTCGGCCGATGTCGTAAACAATATCATCACAGACGTATACATCAATCAATAAATCACATCATGAAAATAATATCTAAAAAATAACATATATGTTAAACACAACATGTATGTACCGATCACCACGGTATTTCAAACTCACCATCACAAATAATATAAAACATTTTCAAAACCACCATCATTTTTAAAAATAATTTTGAAAATCGTTATTGGAGGGACGAAACCTCCCAATTGGCGCCACGTCATCACCGACGTCTTCCCAAGCCAAACACAACATCAATCAATCACAATCAAACCATAATATACATTAAATTAACATAACCGATCACCACGACATTTAAAAACCACCATCGCATAAACTTTAAAAGATAACTGCACAGTCGAACTTTTAATGAACACTAACGAACCCTAATTGCACAATCGAACTTTTAATGAACACTAATCGAACCCTAATCATGTAATTATTCTTAAATTGAACCCTAATTGTACAATTATTCCTAAATTGAACACTAATTGTACAATTATTCTTAAATTGAACTCTAACTGTACA
>BMAC01000196.1:578457-625032 GCA_014905375.1 Phtheirospermum japonicum
GACAACGGCGCCAAAATTTTTGACTCAAACTTTTGTGCACCCCTTTTTAATAAATTCAATTTAAAATCACATCAGTTTGCTCGCAAGAATACGAGGTAACTGTAGGGTGATGAGTTTGACTCGAGTCGTATCTCTCGAGGAAACAACTGTTCGGTCCTTTCGATAGTATTTCTCAGTTTATGAACTAAAATAAAATACATGTACAATTGGGGTTTTAAAAGAGATTGAGTTGAATCATTATAAACTAAAGCAATAATTAAACTAAGACTAATTAAACTAATTATTCTAACTAGATTACAAACTACGAGCAATAATCGAACTATCAATAATACGCAACCATGAACTGAACCTAATTAACGAATCTAAGAGCATGAACATAAGAAATTATCACTAAGAAATTTATCATATGAATCTAAGAACGAATAACTAAGCATAAATCAATCGCATAAATAAACTAAAATTAACCAATATCCAATATCCAAGCATAAAACGATTAAACTAATTAAACTAGAATTAACTAAGAGATTAACTAAGAATTAGACTAACAATTAAACTAGAGATTAACTACTAAATTAACTAAGAGTTTAGAATACTTATTGTAACTACTAAAAGCAGTAGAAAGCTCCAACTATTCCGGAGTTGCACGTCGATCTTGGGCGAAGATTGAATCCCGAACACGAACTCGATATTTTGGACGCGTTGTTCTTCGATCCTTGATCTCCATCTTCAAATCTCGTTATGAGATGTGGAATTATATTTATTATCAGCTAAAATACCCTAGAGGGTCGTGTCTTTTTTCAGAAATCCGAAATAAGGAGGGTTTATATAGAAATTGCAAGTCTTGGCGCACAAGAAACCCTAAAATCCGAATTCTGGGCCATCGCGTCGACGGTGCGTCGACTGACGCGTGCTGGTGCTCGGCGTCGCTGCTGCCTGGGTGTGCGTGTCATCTGGGCGGGTGCGTCGACATCGACGCTTCAGCAAGTTGCGTCAACGCTGCGTCGACTGACGTGGATCATGGCTCGCGTCGACGGAGCGTCGATGGTCGCGTCAGTCGACGCGACTGCGCGTCTGCCTTCGTCTCTCTCTATCTTTTGCTACTCATTTTGCCAGAAAGCTCGTTCTCCTATTCTTGAACATCGAACTTCGTCTATTACGRGCTAAACTCTTCCGGTTACTTAGCTGTAAGGTGAAAACAATGAAATATCACCTATTTGCATCAATTACGATTAAAATACGGTAAAATAAGTCAGAACTATAAAAATACGGAATTATACTTAAATCGTCCAACTTATACCAAAAACAAATAGAAAAACGTACTAAAATACTAATAAAAATAAGGACAAATCTACTCTAATCACTACCTTCACGCAGACTAACCAAACCCCACAAATTATATCTATCTCGTCTTTATTATTCGACGGTCCGTTCATTTTCTTGTTGGATCTTGGGAGTTGAGTGGAATATAATCTTCATCGCTTAATGTACCATTTTTGGCATTTGCAGTGTCAAGGAGTTCGGTCTTCTTTTCGCAAGTAGTCGATTTATGCCCTGGTTTACTGTAAAAGAAAAACAACACAGTAGTTTTTACTATTTCAACCATAACTGATCATGTTTTGAGTATGAACATTTAATTTAAAATATGACCTACCCACACAATCTGCAATTTTGCTTTTTGGCTTTAGAAGCCCCTCTTGCCCCAACCTTCTGCGGATCACGAATAGATGTGGTTGTGAAAATCTATCGGGGTCACGAATCCCGCTCGGATGCTCGATATTATAATTTTGTGTTGGCATTAAATCAACAAATATTTCTTCCGCCTTTTTTATCGCGTTTCGAACCCTCTTAATAGACTTGACGGTTGCCGACTCGGTTTGTGAAGCTTTAAGACACAAATCACTGCATTCTTGGTGAAGCACCATAAACCTCTTCAGTTGCGGATCTACTGTTAGAAAAGGAAGGTTCTCTTGCAACTGCTTCCCAGCCTGTTTGGTCCATCTCTCACGTACGCACTCACCAGGTATATCTTTAAGATTCATATTCTTGAATGCAGTGAAGAGATGACTACATGGCAACCCAGACTCTAGCATCTTGCAGTCGTATAAATATGTACCTTTTGTGACATCAACCTTCACCGACCACTTTTTTTTTTATATTCCGATCCATATTTCTCCAAAGTGAATGTGTGTAGGCGGTCGTCATGTACATTTTTTCAACAACTATCAGACCTTGCTCCCTCATTATTTCTCTTTCGACATCTTTAAATACGGCTCTGGTATAAATACTTGCAGCGTGATGAAGAAAGCCGTGAAGTGCAGCAGTAGGTCATATCGTTGGTGGCGCGCGCACAGATTCATTTTGTTCTTTTAAAAATGTATCTCTCATTGAGACGAGTACCTTATGAAAATGACGTAGGAACTCGGTAATTGTGCTTCCGAATATGCATATGCTTTTGAATAGAGAGTTTAAATATTGCGCTCGTTGTGTTGTCCTAGTCATTCCCATGAAGTGACCTCGTAGGTATGCCTCGCTCCAATTTTCTCTTCTATCGTAGGTCTCCTTAATCCAACTGCTATCCGCAACCCCATGTTTCTCGATCTCTCTTTGCCACTCACGCTCGAAACTCTGAATAAACCATCTCGCCATCATTAACCTTGAAAAGAATGTGCAAAATTCATGTACCTTCACCTTCTGAGCACAATCTCTATTCAGATGCCAACCACATAGTTTGTGCACTGCATTAGGCAAAATCGCTTTTATGGCGTGACGCATTGATTCATCTTGATCTGTGACAACTGAAACTGGGGATTTCCCGTCCATAGCTGCAAGGAATGCCTTAAGCAACCAGACATAAGATTCAGCGGTCTCGTTATACATCAATGCATCTCCAAAGATAATACTTTTCTTGTGGTTATCAATTCCCAATAAAATGATCAACGGAAAGTTATAGGCATTCGTTTTGTAAGTACTATCCATAATGAGCACGTCGCCAAACTTACCATATGCTGTCCAGGAGAAACCATCACACCAAAATAACCTGCTTAGTGATGCATCGTCGATGCATGTTTTCTCAATAAACAAGTTTGGGTCATTCAGCTGCATCCCTTCGAAAAGGGAAAGAGCAGTTTGGATGTCCGCGTTCCGAACAGTGTCACTCCGTTGTTTCCCTAAGAAATTGTATCCTGCCTTCTTGTCGAACGTAGTATTGCATGGACCACCATCGACCTGTTGCAGATAATTGAAACTATGGCATGGGCGGATGCCTGCATCCCGTAGCAAACTCAACATCGTCTAAGAATGGTACTTGACTAGTGCCGACATGAGAACCATAAAATATCCATCGTGGTTCAAGACGGGGGTAAATATGAACTAACTTATAACTACGCTTTATGTGATGAAGCAAATATTGGACGCTTTATATTATGTGCCGTGGTTGTAGGTAATAGATTTTGTTGCGATTCAAGTATGGCACGAAAGGCAAAACATGGGATTTGCAAACGTGGATTGGGTCTTCCCAGCGTCTTTCAGCGTAAGGTTTTTTTACAGGGGTAAAGTAGTTGCTTGCGACCATAAATTACAATGACATTGTGTGTTATATTGCAGAACCTATGTTTGGGACAGTATGAAGACGCTATCATTCAGAAATATATCTTCGCGGTCCCAGGGATTTTTAAGAGTTTGAAGAGCAAATGCAGGAGTATCACGATTCCACTATGTGATGGTCATCATTGGTTCTCGTGCATCGTACAATTCTTTGCAAGGAAGGTGACGATCACCGACACGCTAAGGGATCATTCCCAAAATACACGTAGGATGGATCTAGCAAAGATCGTGGTAATGTTTTTTCTATTTCCTAGTGATTCATCCTAACCGTTTATTTAAATTTTTTTTTATTTTGGGAACTAATTTATACGGCGCGTACATTAAGGTGAGTCGGATGGAGACGCTTGCACGTGTATGGGAAGGAGGGGCCTTTATTCACGAAGATGTTACAAAATCATTTGAGTGGTGTACTGAAAACACAATCCCACAACAAAAGAATATGTAATGTGTTGAACTAAATATTATAGTCAATAATGCCACGTATATTTAATTTAATGTCCATGTATTATTTCAGCCACGACTGCGGTTTATATGTTTGTTTGCAAATGGTTTTTCCCGGAGAACTTGATCGTGTTCTGACGGAGGTTAGCATTATTTTTGAATTTTATGTAAAAGTTATGATAAGATTTCACTCCAACAGATTGTCGATGTTAATCGGTTATAAAATTGCAGCATGAATTGAAAGAGGCGCGCGAAAGGCTGGCAACAGTAATATACACCGAACCAAACGAAGCTCATCGTGGGTAGGTCGATAGCATAAATATCATTTATAAAACTTTTCACGATTCATATTTATGTATTCTTATTGGACCATAGGGAACCAATACAACTCAGGATTCTGATTAACTCGAACGAAGTCATCACACCACCCATCCACATAATTTCTATTCAATATAACACAATATATGCAAAACTGGCGACGTATGCATCACGACATCGAACTAGGGGTTTGACCCCTAAATACTTCGGCAAAGAACCTAATCAAGTCCAATACGAAATATATTTAGATGATCTTGCAGCTCTTCAACGTTATGTAAATTCATACATCGAATATGGCAGCTCCCTCGTAGAAATCTTGATGAAGTTTGAGTAGTGATTGGATATAAATTTCCAAGGGATCACTACATTTACTTTTATATTTGTTAGCACTTCAGGATCAAGAAATTTAATCACATGCCTTGAAAAAGTAGTTCCACTTTGGTGTCTTCGGGATGTTGTCTGTTTTCAGATGAATGGTTTTGTAAATTTGAGTTCGTAATTATGGTTCATTTTTTCCTCTTCGAATTTAGATTATGCTTAACATTGTATAATTTCATATTTGGCATGTGACCACTTGTGATATAATGTATTGTCGGATTGATCCACATATATATTTACACAATAAACGGGTTGATGCGAATTACTAATAAACTAAGAAATCCTTTTGTCGATTTTTAACATACCAACCAGTTGGAACAACGGTTGCATAGTCG
The DNA here is from genome assembly GCA_014905375.1 of Phtheirospermum japonicum. Lineage (NCBI taxonomy): Eukaryota > Viridiplantae > Streptophyta > Magnoliopsida > Lamiales > Orobanchaceae > Phtheirospermum > Phtheirospermum japonicum. Next base: position 583,533 of record BMAC01000196.1, read on the forward strand.
TCTTTTTTGTCATTATGCTATAATGAAGCATTGTGAGTGCACCGTCGTTTTGGGAGAACGGCTACATGCTGTGAAAATAAATAATTATAAATTTATCAGAACAATTCATGCCAAGAAACATAAATAGAGCAGGCGCCAGAATCTTGAACTGTGCAAAAACAAAGTAAATTTACAGAAGAAGCCAGATGATCATCCCTCCCGCCATAGTTTTCCAAAACTAATAATGCGCAACATGTTTTTAAAAATCCACCTTCATATTACCGAAGAAAATACATATAATCAACTCAAGAATCAAAATGACGTCCAAAGCACTCTGCTGCCAGCTTCCTTCTCCAGTCCTTCATGTACTTTTGTTGAACAAGGCCAACATCTTTACCAGCGAGTAAAAACTCAATATACTTCAAGGTAAACATGCCACAATCGAACCTAATACGAAATATGTACACATAATCAACCAACAATATTATTATATATATATCAATCTAAATATAGTCTCAAAAGACTAACCCATTCTCTTGCATAGGGCATGTTCGCTTCTCGTGCCTAAACTCGGCAGGATCGTAACTCTCGTCTACAAGCACACGCATCAACGGAGGGATTAAAATAGAAAGGGGCACTATGACCTGCATAATAATTCCATGCCTGATGTGGCGAGGCATGCTGTCATATATTTCAATACACCGCTCTTCCAAGTCAACCCTGATCGCAAACCAATGACTATCCACACAATGAGGCGCATACAAGAATCGGCACCCTTTCCACGATTTACCCAGCAGCGGCAATTGCCCCTCGACATACCGGCCCAACAACGAGCCTATTATACCATTATCGGGTTCTTTAATTAGCMCTTRTAGGTCAGCCATGTGGTTCACTTTTTTCCCTTTCCCATGGTTTGGTATTCGGCGGTAGGCTGCAATCACTTGGTTCACAAATCCACAATCCAAAACGCATGATGACTGATTAAAAAGGTGGGTGTACTCTGCTGCACGCTCTCGCATGTGGAACAGCGTAGTATCGACATGCTAAGAAAAGGTCATCATTAAAAGGACCAGAAGAATACTTCGTATTATGATATAGCATGTCATAATATTAACTTACATCATCCATGAACCACCTGTCCGTCAAGATATCATCGAAAAATTTCCTAGAAACGTCACACGTTGCTAATTGTAGCCAATCGCTGACAAGAAAAAATCAACAAAAAAAATAAAAAATTACCAAGTGATTTAATAATTTGACGTAATAAGATAACATGGTTAAAGTAAGCTCGTAGCATACAAAGTCTTTTTTAAACCCTAATTTGTAGGGTTGAGAATTAATTGTAATAATTTATTATAATGATTGCTTTAAACATTCATGTACTGACTATATGAAGTTCAAAAACCAGCTTCCTCAAACATATGTTTACCTTTGTGTGGCCTTCGCTAGCCATCGATGAAGGTCATCAACCTTGGCCTCATCTACCTTCTTGTTTGGATCAAAAAATGTAATGCTCTTAATTTTACGCATTTTTTCTGGATTTAGAATGGGAGAGCATTGCTAGTCTGTTCGCCTTTTTGTTCCACCCCCAGGTAAAAACTCAACATCGACAAGATCGCTTTCGCACATTGCTGAAATAAATTAATAAACGATAGATATTAATTTATTAAAACTAGTGAAATATATAGAATTACAAGAGTAGAAAATCACCTACTTCTTGATCATTCGCCGTTTCTCTAACGCCACCAACAACTGGTTCATTACCAAAGGTTCTTTGAAATTCTAAAACACTCGTGCCGCACGACAAGCGACAACCTTCATTTGCATTTTGACTGAAAGTTAATCGAATTGCACAGTGGATCTTCGGACAGGTTTTTAAATAAATATTTTAACACGGACCAACGATTCAAAAAATTACCTGTAATGGCTTCTTTCGAGTCCCGGCATTTATAATCTTCAAAATTTTCATGTATGGCATCTTCTTGGTCAATGGGAGGGCTCTCTTTTTTACCCTCCATCATTTTTATCAGATAATCAAGCTTCTTATCAATTACATCCAACTTAGGCTGCAGCATCTCCATAACAGCTTGTTTAAAAACACCCAACCGTCGGTCCATCAATCTGCCCATGCAACAGTATGGGATTTCATTAATCCCACTATCACCTCCAAACGCACAGAACTCACATTCAGGAATGGGAGTAGGATTAGCTGTCTTGCACCCTGGCTCATCGTCACCATTGCCGTCGCCAAGATCTGATTCCATTGCACCATAAAATTTAGCCATCCCCTGCCAGAATGGAGCAGATTCTTCTGTTGCTGTCGGCTCCAATGTGCATTTTACATTCAACTGCACATGATTAGCTTTGTTTTAAAACTTTTGTGCCACGAAATGTATATGCTCAAAAACAATATGTAGGTACAATTTGTTACATTTCCTGACTCTAAACGAATGTGAACATCATTTGCCAATACATGGTCGTGGACGGACCACTTGATCATTCTGGGGACTGCTTCACCACAAGATTTGGCAAAACTCTCACCGAGTCCAGAAAGCGCTTCGAAAGCCCAAACCTGCATAAAACAACAGAAATAATAAAAAATTTATCAATTTAATTTTTAGGTTAAAAGAAGTCAAAATACAGGTTTAACTAAAATGGCTCACCATTATAGCAAGTGAAAACCCCTTCAATTTTACACCACCTCTCTTCGTTGAGTTATCAGATTTCTCTTCCTCCTCTTTCTTCCCATTATGCAATCTTTTCCTCCCACTTGGATATCTATTAAACCTATCCATGTCATCAGCTATGTGAAATAACCATACATTCAGCCATGTCATTTCCTCATCCCCTAACAGAACCCAGACCAAGCAGACGAGGAGACCAAGCTTGAGTTTATCTTCTTGATCCTGGCAATTATCGAAGGCTGTCAATAGTATTCTTCGATTGATACCTCTTCTCTTGCATCGGGGGAAATACTTTGTCAACAAGTTTGATTTGTCACCTTTCTTCAAGCTCTCCTCTCCCAACGGGCCAGCATCCAAACCGGTGATAAGGGTGAACTCCTGCAAACCGAATCGAGCACGTGCCCCTCTAAAATCAAACCACACCTCGTCGGTCTCACTACCGGTCACTCCTCGGATAGCTAATTGGTGAATTAGTTGAGGAGCTATTGTTTTCTTCTTCAGATATAGAAGGTGTCCGAAACAGGACGTCTCGAATAATGATCTACCGTGATCGTCCAGCTGGTCGAATACATACTGGATCTTCCTCAAATCACTACGACTGCTTACTTGTGCATTTACGACACCACTAACATCCATTTTTCGAATAATATGCGACCTGAATTCAGATTTGTATTGACTAGAAGAAATATACATAAAACATATATGAGAATAAAATTATAATTTGCACTAAAGTAAAATAAGTTATTAAAATCATCAACATTGCTATTACTATTACTATTACTATTGCTATAACTATTACAATTATTATTATTATTATTGTTATTATTATTATTATTATTATTATTATTATTATTACTAACATTATTATTATTATTATAAAATTAATAATAATAAAAATATTATTGTTATTATTATGAATATTATTATTATTATTATATTTATTTTTATTTTTATTTTTTAATACATGTATGCAGATTGTATCTGCTTTACTTTCATGGAAATTTAAGTCAAACCCAACACTTTCACGAACGACGACAACGTTATGCTGCGCAAATATATATTTAAAAATATAAAGTGAAATTAACATCACATGCCTGTTACACTTGAGACGGTATGCGGTTTCCGGCGTTTCTAGAGCGTGGTTGTGAGCAGGTTAGAAACCGGAAACCTTGTACGAGCCAGTTGCAACATCGTGTACAATGCGGAGTCTAGCAGGACAATTGCATTTCTTGTTTACCGTCTCTTTTCGAGGTTGTTTACCCTCTGGAATTGTTTCCTTCCTTAGACCCGCACAAACGCACTCCCATATCATGTTTTTCAGAATACCCTTACTGGTTTGAGAATGGCATTTTCTAACATCAAAGCCCATTTGCCTACCATAGTTAGTGTAAAATAAATGGGCCTCTTCGCCGGTGGCAAAAACCATTCCCCTAACTGTTGCCGCGTCCGGGGGTGTTTGTGTTCGATGTTCCTCGTTGATAAAAGTTTGAGCATAACCCGAAGAAAGTCCCTCCTCACCGCGTGAGTTATCCATTTCAAAAACCGATTCCTGCACATCAATAATATTTTTATTATAATTATTATTATACATGATTGTTACTATTACTGTAATTATTATTATTAGTGTAATTATTATTTTTATTATTGTTATTATTATTATTATTATTATTAGTATTAGTATTACTGTCATTATTATTATTACTAATATTATTATTATTACACACATCTAGTTGAAGTTTTAATGTGTATTCAATAAACAAGCGTTGTGAAGACTCGTAGAATTATAATCATTCAATATGAATCCAATTTTGAATCATTCTATTCGCAGTATACATTCAATGTAATCCGCATTCTGGAATATGTATTATATTCACAAATTCTAAAGAACACACCTTCCACAAAGGATTTGTCGAAGATGATAGATTCAATCAAGTTTCAGGTGTTTAATACAACAGTAAGATGTCAGACAGTACAAATATTTGAACCCGAAATGAGAAAACTCACTTCACGGCTTTTCACTCAACATCGAAGTGGAAAAACAGTTTCGAGCCACAAAATTAAACATCAAATGTTGTCATTATTATGTATTCAACTTTTACAAAACGTCACAGGTATGCGGAAAGATAAGCGAAAGTTCAATAAGCTCAAAACTACATCAATTGGATAGTTAGGCAAATTAAACTCTGATCAAACATCCCATATTTCACCAGGTTATGTAAATTTGAATTACTTCATATAATATACATAACATTATAATGGATTAGTGATAGTTTATCGCAAGAACAGTTAAAATACAAACCGAAAACAATTATTACAAAAAATATGCACGAATTTGTACTAAAAAAAACTAACCTTCAGAATAAATTACGGTCAGAATCCCAATTGATGCGGCGATTATTGTCGTCTGCTTTCAAGTTATCAGACGGGAGGAGCGGAACGCCAGGATGTTGATAGTTGCGGTGGCGGACGGTGGAGGGGGGCGGTGGAAAATGGTGGATAAAGGGAACCTGAAGGATATAGGGTGCTCCGTAAAAATTATGAAATTGGGAATGAGATTCACGGATGAACTGAATAACGGGTGGATTGGGTAAATTGGTTCTATGAGTTAGGATTTTAAGAATGATCAGGATTTGGGATTTTCTCACGGGGGATTAGGGTTCTTGGCAATTTTAGCATTTTAAATATTTCACAGCCGTAATTATGATTTCAGGTTTGATGATTAAATGGGTATTTTATTTAATTGAATTTTATGATTGGTTATATTTTATGCTTTTGGGTTTAATGATTTATTAGATTAGATTTTATGATTTTGGGTTTTATGATTAGTTAGGGATTTTTTTGAAAATATATTTATGCTTTTGTGGGTATTCTGTGAATAATAAACTTTTGGAGTGTTTTAAAATAAATTAAGAATATTTATTTATTTTTTATAGTAAAATAAATATACAAAAGAGCATTCTAGACAATCACAAATTAATATCAATATTTTAATTAATAATATTATAATTAGATAGGACACATGGCACTTATTGGAGACGTGACTATAATTAGTCAGGTACAACGACTGACTGCTGTTAGAATCGCCCTTCATTCCTTAGTAGTTTATCGAAAGAAATCAAAATGTTATAAACAACTAAGGCCGTTTGATTTTTTTTTTCATAAGTGCTTATCATTTCTTTCATCTCAAAGTACTAATAGTTTCTTCAGTCTAATAAATTCATAAGTCAGAAAAACAAAAAATCATAATTTTTTCTAAACTACTATTTTATTGCAAAAAAAAATATCATTTATTATCTTTTTATATTGTAAAAAATATCTTATTTATAAACTAATATATTACTTTATATTTTACGGAAATACTTTTATTAGTCTTAAATAAAAATTTATTTATTATTATAATTAAATTTATTTTTTAAATTAATTTTCATATATTTATCTTATATCTTGAAAAAAAATTGGAAAGTTTTTATTAATTATTATAATTTTATTTCTTTTATTTTTATATTTTTAATTTATAATATTTTATATTTTTCAATCATATCTATATTGGTAAATTAACTTTCAATTATCTACTTTAATCAATTAATTTACCAAATACTAATTTAAAGTTATCTGTCAATTATCAGCTATCAACTGTTTAAATATTCTCGATCAATGAAACACTAAGTGTGTATTTTGTAACACCACAATTTTATAGTCAAATTGCAATATATGTAAATAGTGTTTAAATGGACAAATTAATTATTGGTACTATTTCTCCAATTCAGTGGTAAAGCCACGTAAAGGCATCCGGAGGCGCAGGCGCCCTCTTGGTTAATATTATATGTGAAGTATTTTTTATGGAAAAAAAATATATAGGGATTTATATGATACTAATATATATTTAAGGATACCTGGATGTAAAATAAATTATTAATTTGATTTGTAAAATCTTATCCCCTTAAATTTATCATAATACGTCTGGTTTTTGGGACAACTTCAAACTACATAAAAAAAAGTAAAATATTAATAATATATATATTTTTTAGTTTGTACCGGATTGGTGAACTGGAGCTCATTCAAAATTTATTGAAACCGATAGACATTTTGTCTACAATTATAGCTCTTTTATTGCAATAATGAATATCAACCATTTTCAAGCTCTTGTATTGAGATATCCATCTATTTCTTAATGCTGTTGACGCCCTAACCTAGGTGTCAATCAATTGTAGTTTCGGATGACATGTGACATCTAATAATAGCTTCGGTTTATTAGTTGGCAGGTTCTAATGGTTCGTATATTTTGTTACCAAAGTGAAATTTTTTAACTGGGTATAAATAAGGACTTTTTTCCCATTATTGTTTATTCTCACGTTTTCATTCTAATGTTTATTCTTTCTACATTTTATTTTCTTCTCTCTTCATTTCGTCATTTTTCTCTTTTCAATAACCCTGTTCTTTAGATAAGAATAGGAATAAATGGCGATGTCCAATTTTTCATCGAAAGTTCCATGAAGGTGTTGAAATTATTCGCATACTTCAGATCTAACTTTTATGTTTTTCAATTAAATCAAAATTATATGTGTCGGATCTCATTTTTTCTTTTTTCCACCGCATAGATTTGCAAGCTTAATGGGTGGATCTGCTGTTTCATTTGCAATCAAGACATTAACAGATTGTGCTCTTAACTAACAAGGAAATATCCATTATCGGTGTTTAAATGATTCTGTCTGTTCATATCCTATTTTCCTATTTTAATTGATTATACTGCGATTATAATTTTCAGATCTTAAATATTTGTAATAATTCTCCGTTTATGGCCGACTTGCGAGTTCAGAGATCTGAAATATAAGAGGTATGTTCAATATTTTATTATCTGCAAATAATATTATTTATTTCATATAATTATTTACATAAATAATTTATTTTTCTGTGCAGATCAATGAATTATTCTTTAATTCAGATATCTTTTTTATAGAAAGGATTATATTATCAATTTTCGGTTTGAATTAATTTTATTTATTTGTTGATTAAATTTTATGTGATCTGAATTGAATCACAGAACAATTATAATTATTCAAAATCACTTGATTTTTTTGGCAGATTATGTTTATTGATTTTTTGATAATCCAATTAAAAGGAATATGACGAAATCGGCTGTGATACGATTTTTTTATTTTCAGTTAATAGTTACTATAATTAATTGTATTGAATCACTGAACAATTATAATTATATTCGAAATCACTTGATTTTTTTGGGCAGATTATGTTTACTGAATCGTTTTTGAAAATGCAATTAATTGTGGATATGAATAAATCGATTTTGATACGTTTTTTTGTTATTTTTAGTTCATAGTTACTGTATTTAACTGTATTGAATCACAGAACAATTATAATTCTTCCAAATCACTTGATTTTTAATTACATGATTGCCTTGAATCGTTATAATCATTATAATATCTTAGATTATCACAATCATCTTTTAATTCCTGTCTGCAATTAAGTTCAACAGAATGATTTCCAATATGTCATAAACAACTATTATTTTATTAATTAATAGTATTATTATTCTATAGATCTATATTAGGACAATTATTTGTAATGATTGTTTTTTTTCTTATTTATGGCAGTATTTTATTAATAACTATTCGGCATATAACCATATTTGTTAATCAATTATTATTAGTAGAATATCTACTCTGGAGATATGTCAAACTTTTTCACTGGAGATTTGTATCAATTATTCTATAATAGAATAATTATTCTATAGATCTATATTAGGACAATTATTTGTAATGATTGTTTTTTTTCTTATTTATGGCAATGTTTCATTAATAACTATTCGGCATATGACCATATTTGTTAATCAATTATTTTTAGTAGAATATTTATTCTGGAGATATGTCAAACTTTTTCACTGGAGATTTGTATCAATTATTTAGATCCGCAGATTACACGAATTCTGTTAATGAAATAGATTAATATTAAAATTAAGATAAAATCAAGTGAAATGAATCGCATGAAAAATAATATGTACAATTACATTATGGAAATATATATATAACTCCATCTATTTGTATTTCAGAATTAAGGAGTAATTCCAAAATGAGTAATTTTAATTAATTGCTATATATATAATTATATATAATGATATGATTCGGATTAATTTTATATTCAAAATTAGTAATTTAAATAAATTGCGATATATATATATATATATATATATATATATATATATATAATTATATATGATTCTTATATGATAATATCCATTATATCCATAATTAGACTCTAAGTCTAATATTATATACGTAATTATGAAAAATAGGACAGTTACAGAAAATATATATGTCGTAATTAACTTTCTTAATTATGATGCCAAATTGAAAGAAAAATTGTGGTCCTTTTGTTATGTCATAAAAAAGGATCAAGCATAATAATCTCATTGTACGTAAAGATTGTTAAATTTATAGTTTGATGCCAAAGTAAATCTTTTTTATATTTATTTAAAACATATTCCTTATTTTGTACGTAATATTGTCTTATATGATAATACCCATTATATCCATAATTAATATAACTATCCATAATTAGACACTAAGTATAATATTATATATGTAATAAAGAAAAATGGGACATTTACAGAAAATATATATGTCGTATTAACTTTCTTAATTATGATGCCAAAATAAAAGGAAAATTGTGGTCCTTTTGTTATGCCATAAAAAGAATCAAGTATAATAATCTCATTGTACGTAAAGAATGTTAAATTTATTGTTTGATGCCAAAGTAAATCTTTTTTATATTTATTAAAAAGATATTCCTTATTTTGTACGTAATATTATCTTATATGATAATACCCATTATATCCATAATTAATATACATTCAAAGACTTTTGGCTTATTGAAATAATTAATACAATAAGTCAAACTAATCTTTTTAACATTGTTGATATATAGAATGTTTTAAATCGATTATTTTAAAGATTTTGTTTTCTACGAATATATAAATAACCAAACATACCAAATATACTAATAAATATCTCTTTAGTAATAAATAATTATATCTATTACTCATCATAATTGATTTCCATGACTAAAATCAAGGATAACATATTTTGGGTTTATTATACACATAATGACTGCCAAATAAAAGCATCTATTTTTGTACAAAACAATAAAAAAAGTCTACAAATACAAAAAAAAAATTTACAGATGACTCCGAGAATTACAAAAGATCTTGCAAAATATCCACATCAAACTATTTTTTTTTTTGCCTTATATACGGGATAATCGTGATATTTTTTTATTTTTTTTTTTGGAAAAACTTATGTAATGGATAAACAATTAAGAGATTGCTTAAAATTATTATAAATTTTGGAAATACCTCCGATAAATATGCAATTATTGATAAACTGATATAATATAATATCAATTTGTTAATTAATGTAGGAATATATGTCTATCAATTTACCTTTTCCCCTAAACCGATTATGTTTTCCTTTTATTACATGTAATTATTATTATATGTTAACTACGCAATCATTTGTACTGAAAAAATATATTCGAGCCTATCACAAAATTTTAGCAAATCAATTACGTATGATTATAAAAAATCAATTCGAGCCAACCATATGTGAAATTAATTTTTATAATTATTTTATAGATTTTATTTTCTATGAAACGATAAATAACAAAAAAAAAAATGATTATACTAATAAATATTATAAGATATTTTAACGTTTATAATTTTTAAAGATTAAAGTAATTTTATATTATTATGTATTTTTCTTATATGCCCGCGTAATACGCGGGTTGTTACACTAGTAAAACTAATAATGTATTGGTCTTATACATGTCTATTACACGTGTTGAAACCACATATAATAATATACCAACTTATATGTAATTTTTTTCCATAATAAACTCAAAACGGTAAAGATAATTTTCTCAAAACGGTAAAAAAAAAAAAAAAACAATTGAACTTAAAATTAAAAGGACCAATTAATTACAAAAACACAATCGAAACATAATACTCATTAGCAATCATCAGATAATCAAATAAAAAATTGACAAATAAACTAACAAAGGGCGCATCTATAAGAAAAGATACTAAAATTAAAATCCTTCTTCCATAGTCTTGAATTTAAAAACATAGTCAGAAGAACTTGGAAAATCTTCCAGATCATCCAGAACGATGCTCATTTTGCTTGGCTCTATTTTTAGAGACCAAGAGATCATGTGACTTGAGCTTCAACTTTGTCTTATGCTCTCTTTGAACTTTTTTTGAAGTGGAAGGAACTCATTAATCTAATGACAATACATAGATGAATTAGAATCTTTAAAAATACCATTAAGAAGTACAACAAGTTTGATAGGTTTCGGGTCGGGTTTGGGTGTAAATGCCAATAATCGACCTAGACCTATTTTATTTGTGGGCGGTTCAGGTATCGTTCATATCGAGTTACTAAAATCTCAGACTTAAATCCAACATAATTTTGCAGTCCCCTAAACAAAAAAGAATCATCCACAAATTTACAATTTCCAAAACACGAAGTACAACATCAATAGTTCTCCTCATAAATTACACACACAATAAATAAAAAAAGTTAAAATAATGAAAAAAGTTATTACCAGATCCTCTGGCCTTACATCATTTAGACACACCAGATATTGTCCTTGTCAACACACCGATGCAACTATGGGGAATGGAGTCATGCGGTGCGTCTCAGCCTTAGTGCCTAGAATAAACTTGGCCTCGTCGATGGCACCGTAAAGGCCCCACCCGAGACAGATCCGAAATACCCATTGTAGTAATGCTACAATGATCTAGTGATATCTGGATCCTTCATTCCATTCAACCTGAGATTGCACGTAGTACTGATTTTTCTAATAGTTGAACTTTGCAGTGATCTCCATGACCCGTTCTCTCATGAAGATGAAACAAGAATTTATTAAACCCAGCAAGAAAATTAATGAATCCATCCAAGGATCACTCTTCGTTTCTTCTTACTACACCAAACTAAATGGACTTTGGGATGAATTGGCATCTTATCAAGAACCTATAGAGTGAACCTATTGTAGGAGTGAATCCAACTTTTTGCACTTGCTTTTTTAGTAGAAAAGTTCGTCCACAAGAGAACGAAGCAATTGTAAGTGAAAAGTTTGACTCGAGTCGAATCTCTCGAGGAAGACTAATCGGAAGTAAATCTTCGTTTTGATTCACGAATAAGAAAATTAAAAAAAAAGTTGTTATTCTAAACACACGGTCAAACTTTGGTTTTAAAGTTATAATATCTAAGATGGTGATTTAAATGACGAGCAATGAAATTAAAAATTTTGAAAAGATTAATGAAACGGTGTTCTAGAGCTCTAGAATCATCTCGACGACCAATTGGCACTTGATCGAACACTTAGTTTGCGAGATGGGGTTGTCAGTTCCAACCTGTAGGTTAAACACCCAACAATCTCAATTGATGGTTCTAAAATCATCTAAGCTCTAGGCCCATGAATTCTAACCAACAATCATCAAGAAATACAATAACACAAATTCAAAACAAGCAAGAACATGATTAAATAAAAAAAATCTTGAAAGAACACAAAATGGAGAATGAGCTTTGAAGAACAACAATTATAATCATATAAATTTCTCACAATTAGATAACATAAAATCATGAGAAATTGCAAGAAACACAACTACAAATCAAGAACATCACAAACCCAAAAAGAAAACTCGTAATCAAACAAACAAGAAACTAGAATAACAAAAGAAAGTAAATGAAAGCTTACTAATCAACAATGGTGGATTTCATCATGAACGAGAAATTAAATGAATTCGAATAACGCTTGCGTCCAAAATTCGAGCAAAACTTAACAATCTATATTTTACTAAAAACTGAAAATTAGATGAAGAAAGTGAAAAGAAAATGAAAAGAAATGAAGAACATTCTAGGGCTGTGAAAACCAAAGGGGTTCAAGAAAAAACTTGGATTATGAGAAAAGTGGGTTTTATTTATAAGGATGAAAGTGTGAGCAAAATAGTCATTTTGCCCAAAATGGCCAAAACTAGATTGACCAGCGATGCTGAAAAATGGCCCCGTCGATGTTGTGATAATACAAAGTTTTATGTAAAATGAAAATCTCAAATGATTTATTCTCAATCCGTGCCTTGTACGTGTCTAATTTATTTACTAATTATTATAATTATTATATAGTCTTATATTTTAATGTTTCTCAACTCGTTAACAGTTTTATTTACATAATTATAAAATTTAAAAGAAGTCACACTCTAAACCCGTGTCTAATCTTTATTTATTAATTATTATTACGTTATTTATTTTAATGTTTAAATTAAATTCGTTAAAAATATTAGTTACATACTTTGAAAAACAAAAAAGAGTCATACTCTCAACCCGTGTCGCATTGTACCGGTATCTAAGCAATATTAATTAATGAATTATCATCATCACCATCATCATCATCATCATCATCATCATCATCATCATCATCATTATAATAATAATTATTATTATTATTAATATTATATAATTTTATATTTTTATGTTTGATTGAATTCATTACTAGTATTTATTATAATTATATAAATTTATATTTTTATGTTAGATTGAATTCATTACTAATATTTAGTTTACATACTTAGATTATCTCAATAAATCTTAATTTACCTATATAAAAAATATTAGGCAAGATATTAGGCTCGGATGACACATAAGCAACCGAAGCACCAGAATCTTTTATTTGTCAAACGAAGCATACGAAGTAGACACATAGATTATAAGAATTTTGAATTAATATATAGGGGTGATTACTGCATATAACTCATAATTTACTTATATAGGACATCTGGGACTTCAAAAATAAATTTATTTTAATTTTTATTATAAATATAACTTATTTAGATTATTTTTATAATTATAAGTAATTTGTCTAGTAATTAAGATATCTAATTAATATTTTTTAGTTATATGTGACTTATTTATAATTTCATATTAGGAGAATAATAGTTAATATTGAACTAGAGTATAATAAAAGGAAAGTATTTAACTAGTCAAAATATAGCAAAAGGATATCAATAAATTAGGAAATATATAATAAAAGAAAACATTAAACTAGTTATGTATTAAACTCGGATGATACATAAGCAACCAAAATACTATTTTTTTTTATTTGACAGATGAATCGTGGAAAACAGACAGAAGGAGGATTCCGTATTAATATATATTATTACTCAACTGAAATTCAAGTATGTTTGAATAGTTATGTTCGCCTTGACTCAATTTGTTCATGCGACTCAATTTATTATACGTAATAATCATCAAAATGGTGAAATATGAGATAAGATATCATTTAACAATAAATGATCGAATTGGAAAATATTAGTTCCTTTTAAAATTTATTTAGTAAAAAGCCATATAAACCATATGGGCTATTTTAATTAGAAAAATAATTACTGGTTAATCAAGTTATATGAAATAGTATGAAATAATCATTATTATTTAATTGTACTTTCTCGATAATTGTTTCCTAACCAAATCTTCAATACATGTATCTTTCGATTTTTTGCTCCTTATTGTTTACACTTCACACAACACTCACGTATTTTATTGTTCAAATTGCGAGTCGTGACCTGCAATTATTTCAAATATTGATAAAACAATTAAAAATCATAAAAAATATAAACTATTTATAGTAAATGTGAAAAGATACCAATTACTTAAACAAACATAATAATCTACAAATACTCTCAAAATTATTATTTAATAAATTTGAGAAAAAAGAAAGATTATAAAATGATATAAAATAAAAGTGAGACAATTCTAAAACCATGTAAATAAGAAACCTATAATTAAATTCTAAATACTTATTTAATAAATATAAAAAAACTACAAATCAATAATATTATAAATAAATTTTAAAATTCATAACAAGTTAAATAAGCTATAACAAATTATAATTAAACTCTAAATAATTAATAAATAAATCTAATAATGGAGAGAGAAAAAACCAATTGATGGACGTAAAATAGAAGTCGTTCAAAACCGCTAAACTATTCGAAACCGTTCAAAATTACATATTTAATTTTATTCAAAAACCACAATTAAGAAATAAACTTTTAACTGAACTATAATAAACAATTTGATTAAGAAATAATGAAAAAATCTCTCCAACCGCACATGCTCACTCTTAAAACAAACTATTGCGTGTCACACAATTCGAACAAAAGTTGTTGTTTTAAGAAATACAAATATCACCTCTCATAATTAATTTGTAAATAATTTTCCGAATTTAATTATGAACAAAATTAAATATCCGAGTATGCTAATCATTTTCAAATTAAACAAAGAGAATTCTAGAATCATAAACAAATACAGAGATTGACAGATTAAAACCTAAAGTAATACAAAATAAATCTAAACACTATAAAATGAAATGGAAAAATAAAAGAACGAAAGTACTTCAATAGCATAAAATTATTTTTGTTACTATAGTACTGATACACACATATTTATTAGGAATTTTGGTATATGGGTTTCTTCTAGTTTTATTTATTTTCAATTAATTTTGGCTTTCCAACAATTTATGGTATATTTATGGCTAATCATTAGCCAATGTACGTGAATTATAAGCTAATTGATTAAATTGGTTTTTTTAAACATATTTATTAAAAACAATCAATTAAATATACAATTATAAAACATATTTATGGTATACAATTAAAAAACTGTTGAAGGAAAAACACAATTAGTGTACCTTCGTCAATAAGCAATTGATGAAGGACAATTTAGGTATTTGTTATCTTTGAGTATTATGGAAACATGTACTTTGATACCCTATATAAAGAGTCTTTATTGAATAAGAGAACCCTAATTTCTCCCGTCTCCTCCGTCTTCTTTATTTCTTGTTCTTATGCTTTTCCTTTTACACGTTATCAGCACGAGACTCTAACCTATTGAGAGTGATCAAGAATAAGCCTCCATAACCAAGCAACAATTATACAATTTTCGTAGGTCAAAAACCCAACTGCGTTGTATGTTCGAAAAATCGGTTTCTCAAGTTTTAACCGTTGGATCTAGCTCAAATTTTTACAGAATTACATTCTGAACGGTGGAGATTGGATTCGGAGATACGAGAAAATTTATATAAATTTTTGAATAAAGCAGATTCTGCTTTCGCAACTTTCTGTGCAGTGTTTTTCAAAATAAGATTTCTCACAATCGAATCGTTGGATCAAGCCAAATTTTGGATATGTTATTACAAACATATACAAGTTCAATAATAACTATGGAGATTTGAATATGAAATCTTCAGAATCCGATAATGAATTTCAAACAGAGTTGATCATGTTTCTCGGAACTGTCGGTCAACTTATTTTAGAAATTCAATTACGCACAATCTAACCGTTGGATGAAGTTGGATTTTGGATATGTTATTCAAAACACGTATAGGATGGATTGGAATGGTGGAGATCGGGTTTGAAGGTCTCTGTCATCAGAAATCAGACAAGCCTATTGAAAAACAAATTTAGGAAAGAATCGTGACTTTCATTCAAGGTAATTCGAATTACACTATTATTTATTATTTATTAAATGCAGCTAATAAATATTTGACAATATGAATATATGTCATGGTTTGTATTGTTGTGCAAAGCATGTATATGTATATGTATATGTATATGTGCCACGTATGATTATATGCATGTGATGTATTGACAAATATGAAACTTTGCAATACTTTAATGATGTTCATAGAGTACATAATATATTATTACTAATGCCCTTAGATGATTTCTAAGAAATCGTAAATAAAGTTATTTACACGATTAGATGAGCGATTGATCATGATTTTTCCAATATGTCTAGTTAATCATGAATTTCGATGAATTGATAGATTTCATGTATGTTGATCATGAATTTCAATGAATTAATAGATTCATGTATGTTGGTGATTCTTTTCAAGTTGATTATATAAGCTACTTTCAATGTATGTATTATTGATTGTATATTTGAATATTTTCATGATAATGAAAGTTCATGAACGATAAAGAATTGTGTAAATAAGTCTTGTGATAAAGTATATTCACATGATATCAAAGAAAGATTATGACATACTTAAATTATCTAAAGAAATTGATTAAACTAACTCAATCTAAATATAATTTAATATACTCAAAAGAAATTGAGTACTTCCATTATTCGTTTGACGTGGAAACTAGAATAGCTACAATTCCACAATAATATCACCCATCAATCCCTAATTGACAAAGAATCGTCAAACTTAGTCAAAGTCAATTCTCTTATGAACTTGAGAATTCATATTGACCCCAAGTCTTATATTGGAAGTATATGCAATTTCAAAATCTCAATAAATTTTGGATGTACTCTAAATGGATATTTGAGAATTTTATGAAACACTACTTCAAATCCTAAGAATTTAATGAAAAGAAATTGGTTTGCTTGCTAAAAGGGTCAATGACTTTGATATGTTGCGACAAAAAATATGTCTTACCATATGTGAAAAAGAAAGTCACTTTAAATGAAAATAGTAAATTGAGAGATAAGATCTCACTCTATTCTTTCCACTTGAGCAAACATACTGATGCACTTGTATAATATTAATTATAATAATAATATCATTGAGAGACATTACATTATTCTTCACAATACCAATGTTAGACCTTCAGATAAAAAAATTTCTTGAGGCTAACTAGGATCGATATGAATAGTGGAAATAACCTCAAAGTAAAGGGGAATAGACATTTTGATCCCCACCTATGTGGGAATAATGAGCCACGAAGTAAGATATGTAAGAGTTCGTGATATTTATTGGTCATGGTAGAAGTCATGGAGGTCTCTCCAATAACATTGCTTAGTCAATGGATATCCTCTATTTTGATTGATGAAACTTGTTTGTTTCTTACTTTACAAAAAACTTGTGAAAGTATGATCAATCATTCATATAGACTATTGTGTTTGGTCTTAAAATTTATTTTGAGTTAGATTTATGTGGTGGGGCCTGATTTAATTATTTTTGACTTATTGGTAAAATTTGGATTTCATTCTAAAGCATTGAATGTAATTGAATTTATTTACCACGCATTCACATACAAGGCTCATGATCAAATTATTAGATATAATTTAACATATCTAGTAAATAATATAATATATTATAATGAAAAGTATTTCATTCCAATATCTCTGAAGAATGTGAGAATTTGTCGATGAATAGACAATTACTCTCTTAATTGATATTTATATGCGACAATGTCTTGATGCCTAGTGGCACATTGATTAAAGTCATAAAAACTCATTATGGACCAAGAGTGAACGAACCTTGTTTAGTTTGATGATATTCATGTTGATGATTATCATTAAGAAGTGCATTATGAGAATGAAACTATACTTTTAATTTATGTGGAAGAAAGCACGTTTTAGAGTCAATCTAGTAATTTTACTTTACTACTTTTTGATTATTGAATCATCATATATGACCAACAAAGAACTTTTGGACACTGACTCATTCAAGTTTTTATACGATTGGCATGGATCCTTTGGTCTTCGTGATATAATGGTCTATATTATAAGAAATTAACATGGACATCTTTTATTTTGAGTGAACACAAAATGAGATAGAAATTTGATGCACGGTATAGTGTTGAACTAATGTTGTTCAATTATAGTTAGTGCATTCTAAAGTACTCGGAGCACTACATACATTCATATCTCAAAGATACATCACTCATTTTTTTTCAAAACTTGTTCATTAGCAAAATTGTATGATTGAGTCCTGCATTTGCTAAAGATACAAAGTATAATATTTCATTCTTATAATTGATAATTAGTGATACATGTGGACATGACCATTCACAATGAGGATCATTCAAGTTTTTTTTTGGTCGATGTTTCGGCACATATTGTCCATAAATATATTGCATTTGCAAAACTTCTAGCACATTTAATATGATTGAGGACTCACCGCCATTATAAAGCACCCAAACTCATAATGCTAGAGGGTTTACATCAAAAGTACTTGATGTCTATTGTATTTTAATAAAGATCGATGTACTGGATATTGTATCATAATGTGCATATATAATAAGGTCTCAAAGAAGATACCATCAAAAGGAATATAGATGGTGACTAAGACAATATTTATGCGCACTCATTTGTCTTCGCATAGGGTTATGCAATATTGCACGCAACTCTTACTTATTCGTTTATGAACCCCTGCTAACCAATATTTTGCGTACCAGTTGGTAACTGGATATAAGCCTGATAATTCATATATACGCATATTTGATTAAGCAGTATATGTGCCTATTGCGCCCCCACAGTGCATTCTATGGGTTTTCAAAGACGATTAAGTATTTATGTTGGATATGAATCCCCAACAATCATCCGCTATTTGAAACCTTTGACAGACGATCTCTTTATCGCTAAATTAGCGAATTTGTTACTCTAATGAGACAGTCTTCCCGTCGTTAGGGGGAGATAAGAAAAAGTATTTTCTAATGGAACGATAGGAATAGTTTCATACTATGTCTCATTATGATCCCCGCATTTCACAATGTAACGTGAAAGAAAAGTAAAGTGAACAATTGATCTTCAAAGTATAGAAGACTCAATTTCCAAAGTGACGAGATCATATATACATACAAGCTGCAAATGTGTCTGCAAGGTTAAAAGTCCCTGTAAAGGGCACAATGTCGCAAATTAAGACATTGCAACCATACTTAGTGGATGTGTGTTTGAGGTCGTGACTCCCAAAAGGAACAAGGGGAGGTCACTTGGTTCGACCAATACTCGTCAAATGAATAAGAGGGCATGTATGGAACAACTTCAATTGATCATCAATGAAGATAATAACTCTCATGAGATTATCTCTAATTATACTTATGTCTATGAATCATTACTGGAGGACGCTCCGAAGTTTAATATGATTCCAGAGAATAAAAAAAATCTCAATGTACAATGAGAGTTTATATAAGTTGATGGAAAGACTTTTCATACACATTGATGGTATATACATTGTTGCTCAAAGAATCATAGAGCACAATAGTATCGAACCACGCTCTATTGAAATATCAATGTAGAGCAAATTGACCTAAATTATTTAATAAAAAAACTAAATTAGGTAAGATACAATAGAAAAATTATATTTAGTTAGGCATTTAATTAAAATAACTAATTTAAATATTATCTACTAATTATATATGTTTTATTTATATTTTTTTATTGAGAGAATCAAAGAAAAATAAAAGTATTGAATAAGGCAAATTATAATAAAAAAGTTAAAATAGGTAAGATAAAAAAGTATTAAATTAGGTAAATATTAGGCTGGATGACACAAACGCAAACGAAGCACCAAAATTTCTTATTTACCAAACGAAGCAGACATATAGGTTAGGAGAATTTTGCATTAATATATAGGGACGATATATATATTGATAAAACTTAGTGTTATACACGTGGGTTAAACATTAAAAAAAACTAATTTACCACTTTGATAAATTAAATATTTATAGAAGAAAGATAAAAAAAAAACTATTCAATTCAAATTCTTAAAAACCATCATTATGCACTATCTACAATTGAGTAGTGCTCTTCGTATCAACAACACACTTTAGCATTTATTTAACACAAATTATATTTTAACCCTTATGTATTGTTGACTTTAAATCTATACCTATATATATAATATTATTGATGACTTGCAGGTATTTGGGCAAGCCATTTGTCACTTTTTTATTTGTCTTTTCTATTTCCTTTTCTTTATTTTCTTTTGATTTTTTCTTTTTTTTTCTTTTTTTCTTTTATTTTTAATAAATCTTAAATTAAAAAAAGTTATTTTAAAGATCAAATCAGTTAGTATAGTTTTATTTTCCAAATTATAACTATTTTTATGTATTGTACTAATTTATGATAAAAATTGTGATTGATTATTGTTTAGTAAAAAAATTAAATTTCAGAAAATCTAATTCATTAGTGTAATTTTATTACTTCATTATATTACATTTTAAATTATAGTATTTTTATTCTTAGCATATTAAAAAATAATTATTATATTTATTTAAAGAATGTATTTTTTTTAATTCTTTCACATGAATTTTTTGTTCTAAGAATGAAATTCATTTTTCTTTCTTTTTTATTTTTCCCTTTCATATTTTAATTTCTTATTTGAGATCTTTGTCCTTAGTTGGTAGCCATAAAACTTATCATTTAATTTTTTTATTTAAATTTTATTTTTTTGGTGTTTTAATGTTTGGTTCTTTTTACTATATTTTGGATTTAAGTTTATTTTTGTAATGTATTTTTTAATTTATAATATAATTCTCAAGTAAATGAATAAGACTCAATAATTCTCAAGTAAATGAATAAGACTCAAATCTTAAGATGAAATATTATTAATAATATTTATATAGGTAAAAAAATATTATATTGTATAAAGAATTATTATTTCAGAACAACTAATCTAATAATTTCGAGATGTTTATAATATGAATGACCATTATTAATAAATGTATATTACGTAAAGAAAAATTATATTGTATAAAGAATAATTATTTAAAGATACATAATTTAATGTATTTAACCTACCTATATAATATAGGAAAGTTTAGAGAGTCAAGAAGGATAGCATTTTCTTTTCTTTCTTTTTTTCCACTAGATAGAACATACAATTGTTATATCACTGCATCAAGTCATTGATCCGTAATAGACAAATATATTTGAACTAAAGCTCTTATTCAAAGTGGATGCATTTTATATTTGTATATTGAGGCAAATTGACATCGTAATCGTTAACTGTTAGTCAGACTCCTCAAAATTAATTTTTAAAATTAAAAAAAAATCTAGGAGACCTAGAAAAAAGGCCTAAAACTGAAAAAAAAAAATTTAAAAATAAAACAAAACAAAACAAAACAAAATAAAATCCAAAAGTAGAGAAACTAAACTAAACTAAAAACTAAAAAAGAATCCTAAAATTAAAAGAAAACACTTAAACTTTTTAGAGTTGCCTAACGAAATGTACCCCGTTAGGTTGTCTAACATAAGTTTTTGTATTTTATATTATCCACGTATTAGTTGATTCAATGTTACAATGCAATCTTATTTTTATATAATACAAATAATTAAAACCCAACATCTAAATTTTGGATTATGAGAGTGAATCAATGATATAGAATGGTTAACATAAGTGATTATTAATAAAAATATACAACTCTTTTATATTTTTCACTTTTATCTAACATCTTATATATTAATTTAAAATAACTTAATATAAATTTGCCACGCAACGAAGTGCGGGTCAAGTTCTAAGTATATATTATAAAAGGCCTCCAAGTTTAGGCATGACATATGTCATGATTCAATTGGATTTTTTTTCTTTTATTTTTTCTATTTCTCCTTTCTTTCTTTTCTTTTGAGGTGTTTATTTTTTCTTTTCTTTTTTTGGTTTTGTTTTTAACAAGTTTATATATAAAAAAATATTTTGAAAATCAAATCAACCAGTATAATTTTATTTCTCAAATTATACTATCTTTATATGTTATACTAATTTATGATAAAAGTTATGATTGATTATTGTTTAACTAAAAAAATTAAAATTTGAAAATTCTAATCAACTAGTGTAATTTTATTTTTTCATTAAACTATATTTTAAATTATAATATTTTTATTCTCAACATATTAAAAAATAATAATTATATTATTTAAAAAATGTTTTTTTTTCTTTGTTATTTACTTTTTTTTCTCTCTCCAAAAATAATTAAACCCCGTCATCAAGAGTTCTTCGTTCTAGAACGAAACTCATTTATCTTTCTTTTTATATTTCTGTTTCATATTTTAAGTTCTTATTTTAGATTTTCGTCCTTAGGTGGCAGTCATAAAAATTACCATTTAGTTTTTATTTATACGAAAGTTCTTAATTTTTTTCTAATTTTTTTATTTTTAATATATAAAATATTTTCAAGTAAAATAATATGACTCTAATCTTAAGATAAATTATTATTAATAAATTATTGTATAAGAAAAGGAATATTATATTATATAACTAATAATTATTTCATAACACCTAATCTAATACTTTCAAAATGTTTATGATATGAATGACTATTATTAATAAATGTATATTGCGTAAATAAGAATTATATTGTATAAAAAATAATTATTGAAAGACTCATAATTTAATATATTCATTTTACCTATACAATATAGGAAAGTTTAGAGAGTTAAAGAGAATAGTATTTTCTTTTTCTTTTTATTTCCACTTAAATAGAACATACAATTGTTATATCACGAACCATGCTCATGAATACATTAAATTAAAATTCTAGATATATTACATATAAAATAAATATACATCGATATATAGATTATTACATAATATCAAGTTGCACTAAGTATATTTCAATATGTTTGAACTAGAACTCATATTGCAAAGTGTATGCATTTTATATTTGTATATTGAGGTAAATTTGCACCCTAACCAT
Organism: Phtheirospermum japonicum; assembly: GCA_014905375.1. Classification (NCBI taxonomy): domain Eukaryota; kingdom Viridiplantae; phylum Streptophyta; class Magnoliopsida; order Lamiales; family Orobanchaceae; genus Phtheirospermum; species Phtheirospermum japonicum. Next base: position 606,681 of record BMAC01000196.1, read on the forward strand.
TAGTCGGACTCCTTAAAAATAAATTTTAAAATTAAAAAAAATACAAAAAAAAATAAATTTAGGAGAACTAAAAAAAAGATAGAACTTAAAAAAAAAAAAACTAAACTAGAGAAATTGAACTAAATTAAAAACTAAAAAAGAACCCCAAAATTAAAAAGAAATACTTAAACTTTTTGGGAGTTGTCTAACGAAATGTACCACGTTCGATTGTCAGTTGATTAAATGTTACAATGTGATCTTATTTCCATATATTTCTTTTTTTTTCCTCTCACTACAAATAAATAAAACTCAACATCTAAAATTTTCATTATGAGAATGAATCAATAATGTAGTATAAATAACAAAAAAAATTAGGAATGATTATTGATAATAATACAAATTTTTTTATATTTTTTACTTTTTTATAACATTTTATATATTAATTTATATTAAATTATTAAAAATAAATTTGCCCCGCAACCAAGTGCGGGTCAAAATCTAGTAATATGAAAAGGAGTGAACAAGTTCAATTCTAATTCACGTACATTGGCTAATGATTAGCCATAAATATACCATAAATTGTTGGAAAGCCAAAGTTAATTGAAAATAAATAAAACTAGAAAAAACCCATCCACCACAATTCCTAATAAATATGTGTGTATCAGTACTATAATAACAAAAATAATTTTATGCTATTGAACTACTTTCGTTCTTTTATTTTTCCATTTCATTTTATAGTGTTTATATTTATTTTGTATTACTTTAGGTTTTAATCTGTCATTCTCTGCATTAGTTTACGATTCTAAAGTTCTTTTGTTTAATTCCAAAATGATTAGCATACTCGGATATTTAATTTGTTCATAATTAAATTTATCGAAAAATTATTTACAAATTAATTATGAGAGGTGATATTTGTATTTCTTAAAACAACAACTTTTGTACGAATTGTGTGATACGCAGTAGTTTATTTTAAGAGTGAGCATGTGCGGTTGGAGCGGTTTTTTCATTACTTTTTAATCAAATTCGGTTAAAAGTTTATTTTTTAATTGTAGTTTTTGAATAAAATTAAGTATGTATGGTTTAGCGGTTTTGAACGACTTCTTTTTTATGTCGATCAATTGGTTTTCTCTCTCTCCATTTTTAGATTTATTTGATACTATTTAGAATTTAATTATAACTTGTTATAGCTTATTTAACTTATTATGAATTTTAAATTTTATTTATAATATTACTGATTTGTAATTTTTTATATTTATTAAATAAATATTTAGAATTTAATTATAGGTTTCTTATTTACATGGTTTTAGAATTGTCTCACTTTTATTTTATATCATTTTATGATCTTTCTTTTTTCTCGAATTTATTAAATAATAATTTGAAAGCATTTGTAGATTATTATGTTTGTTTAAGTAATTGATATCTTTTCACATTTATTATAAATGGTTTATATTTTTATGATTTTTAATAGTTTTAATGATATTTGAAATAATTGCAGGTCACGACACGCAATTTGAAAAATAAAATACGTGAGTGTTGTGTGAAGTGTAAAAAATAAGCAACAAAGAACTGAAAGATACACGTATTGAAATTCTGGTTATGAAACAATTGTCGAGAAAGTACAATTAAATAATAATGATTATTTCATACTATTTCATATAACTTGATTAACCAGTAATTATTTTTCTAATTAAAATAGCCCATATGGTTTATATGGCTTTTTACTAAATAAATTTTAAAAGGAACTAATATTTTCCAATTCGATCATTTATTGTTAAATAATATCTTATCTCATATTTCACCATTTTGATGATTATCACGTATAATAAATTGAGTCGTGTGAACAAATTGAGTCAAGACGAACATAACTATTCAAACTTACTTGAATCTCGGTTGAGTAATAATATATATTAATACGGGATCCTTCTTCTGTCTGTTTTCCACGATTCGTCTGTCAAATAAAAAAACATAGTATTTTGTTTGCTTATGTGTCATCCGAGTTTAATTCATAACTAATTTAATATTTTTTTTATTATATATTTCCTAATTTATTGATATTCTTTTGCTATATTTTGACTAGTTAAATACTTTCATTTTGTTAAACTCTAGTTCAATATTAACTATTATCCCCCTAATATGAAATTATAAATAAGTCATATATAAATAAAAAATATTAATTAGTTATCTTAATTACTAGACAAATTACTTATAATTATAAAAATAATCTAAATAAGTTGTATTTATAATAAATATTAAAATAATTTTATTTTTGAAGTCTCAAATGTCCTATATAAGTAAATTATGAGTTATCTGCAATAATCATCCCTATATATTAATTCAAAACCCTCATAACATATGTGTCTGCTTCGTATGTTTCGTTTGACAAATAAAAAATTCTGGTGCTTCGGTTGCTTAGGTGTCATGCGAGCCTAATATCTTGCCTAATATTTTTTATATAGCTAAATTAAGATTTATTGAAATAATCTAAGTATGTAAACTAAATATTAGTAATGAATTCAATCTAACATAAAAATATAAAATTATATAATAATAATAATAATAGTAATGAATTCAATCAAATATAAAAATATAAAATTATATATTATCAATACTACTACTACTAATTATTATTATAATGATGATGATGATGGTGGTGGTGGTGATGATGATGATAATTCATTAATTAATATTGCTTAGATACCGGTACAATGCGACACGAGTTGAGAGTATGACTCTATTTTGTTTTTCAAAGTATGTAACTAATATTATTAACGAATCTAATTTAAACATTAAAATAAATAACGTAATAATAATTAATAAATAGTGATTAGGCACGAGTTAGAGTGTGACTTCTTTTAAATTTTATAAGTATGTAAATAAAATTATTAACGAATTGAATCGAAATATTAAAATATAAGATTATTTAATAATTATAATAATTAGTAAATAAATTAGACTCGTACAAGGCACGGGTTGAGAATACATCATTTGAAATTTCCATTTTACATAAAACTTTGTAATTATCACAACATTGACGAGGCTATTTTTCAGCATCGGTGGTCAGTCCAGTTTTGGCCATTTCGGGGAAAATGACTATTTTGCCCACACTTTCATCCTTATAAATAAAACCCTTTTTTCTCCTAATCCAAGTTTTTTCTTGAACCCTTTAGGTTTTGACAGCCCTAGAATGTTCCTCATTTCTTTTCATTTTCTTTTCACTTTATTTATCTAATTTTAGCTTTTAGTTTTTAGTAAAATATAGATTGTTAAGTTTTGTTCGAATTTTGGACGTAAGCGTTATTCTAATTCATTTAATTTCTCGTTCATGATGAAATCCACCATTGTTAATTAGTAAGCTTTTATTTTCTTTCTTTTATTATTCTAATTTCTTGTTTGTTTGATTATGAGTTTTCTTATTAGGTTTGTGATGTTCTTGATTTGTAGTTGTGTTTCTTGCATAGGGGCTATTTTGCAATTTTGTCTCAGGATAATTACAAAAGTCCCCAAAAATTTGTCCTAATTATAAAAAAGTAAAAAAATTATGAGAATTACACAAAAGTAGAGTTATCCATTATCCATTCAGGAAACCATTTCAATACCAAAACCCACATCAAAAACCTCATCGCCCACATTCTTCAGCTAGCTGGGGTTTCTGAAAGTAAAGAATGAAAGAAGAAAGAAGTTTCCTAAAATTATTTTGGCTCTCCTCTTCATTGACATCAAATTCACATAAAAGCTTTTTAATTTGTGATGTTGTCATCAGATCAGGGAGAAAATTAGGAAGTTCCTTGGCAGCAGGGGCGGAGAAATCAACACCGGTATTTTTAATGCCAATGGCTTTTGCCACTTCTTCAGCACAAAATGAAAATGACATTTTATCAAATACAAACTTTTTATGTACCGGTTGGTACATATCACAGAAAAAATTGATTAAGGGTGCCGAGCTCTCTTTCTTATTTTTTATGCCTTCAGACTTTTTCTGCTTTGTTGTTGGATTTGGTTTTTTCTTCAAGTTCAAATCCAAAAAAAATGCTTCTTACTTATACATTAAGGCATAGGTCGTCGATAAATGCCCAAGTGAGTTGTATATGTGAATTCTAGCCTGCACACCAGATAAAAATCCCCAATGAATCTTAATACCTAATTGTTTGCCATGCCTACATTCATTATTCCCCAAGTTACTCATGCTATACGGTTATCTTCTAATTTCTAGTTTTTGAATAATTCTCGAATAGGAGTATGTTTTTAAAACCTATTTAATAATTTTACTCAATTTTGTTGAAATAATTTTGATGAACAAGTTTAAGAGTATGTTTTTTTCGGAAGTGTGCTGTGTATTACTGCAGGGAGCCTCGCATGTTTTTTCTTCTTTCCTTTGTTGGTTCTTTCTTTTTGAGCTTGGCAAACCTGGTGTTGGTTTTGCTTTTTGGCTGGATATTGCTGGGGCTGAGGCCTTCAGACTTTTTCTTGTATCAGTTTGGTTTTTAATGTGAATATGGCCGTTGTGTTTTAAAAAAAAAAGGGTTAAGAGTATGTTTTATTTTCTAGGATGGAGCAGAAGAAAACCGACAACCGGTTAAACTAGTGGCCTCCTTGAAGACTTACGTGAACCTTAATCTGAGCGTGGAAAAAAGAGAATTAATGCGAAACTCAATGTTTTACAATTTTGTAAACATTAAAAATAAGAAAGAGAGCTCGGCACCCTTAATCAATTTTTTCTGTGATATGTACCAACCGGTACATAAAAAGTTTGTATTTGATAAAGTGTCATTTTCATTTTGTGCTGAAGAAGTGGCAAAAGCCATTGGCATTAAAAATACCGGTGTTGATTTCTCCGCCCCTGCTGCCAAGGAATTTCCTAATTTTCTCCCTGATCTGATGACAACATCACAAATTAAAAAGCTTTTATGTGAATTTGATGTCAATGAAGAGGAGAGCCAAAATAATTTTAGGAAACTTCTTTCTTTTTTCTTGATAGAGAAGGGCTTTGTGAGTTAGATGTCGTTACCTATGGGACTGTGATTGATGGGCTTTGCAAGGCAGGTAACACTCCGATGGCCATAGAGCTGCTCAGAGTAATGGAGAAAGGGAGGGGTTGTAAGCCCGATACCCCTATATATAGTATGGTTATTGACAGTCTATGTAAGGACAAAATGATAGACTCTGCCTTGAAGCTTTTCGATGAGATGTCTGAGAAAGATATCACGCCTAATGTTGTCACTTACACTGCTTTGATATGTGGTTTATGTAATTGGAGTCTTTGGAGGGATGCGAAAATGATATTAAAGAAGATGATAGACCACAAAATATATCCAGATGTCCTGACATTTAGTACCTTGGTTGATGCTTTATGCAAAGAAGGATTGCTGATGTCGTCACTTACAGCTCATTGATGGATGGATATTGTCTTCAAGGACGCATGGGAGAAGCGAGAAATGTTTTTGATTCTATGGCTAGCATGAACATTGCACCTGATGTTAGGAGTTATAGCATCTTGATCAATGGATATTGCAAGAAAAAAAAGATAGATGAAGCTATGCATATGTTCCGTGAGATGCCTCGTAAAGGGCTGCTCAAGCCTAATATAGTTACATATAACACTGTATTGCAGGGTTTGTTTCGTGGAGGCAGATGTTCTGAAGCATTAGAGATTTTTGAAGAGTTGCAAGCTGTTGGCTTGAAACCAGACTTCTACACTTACTGTAACATGTTGGATGGATTGTGTAGAAATGACCGAGTTGAACGAGCATTGTTGTTGTTGGATGAATTAGAGAACAAAGGAGGAGAACATCATCTTCATATTTCTTACTACAATATCGTTATGGATGGTTTGTGTGAAGCTAAGAATCTTGATCAGGCTCGTATTATTTTCAGTGATCTTGCTTCTAAAGGATTGGAACCTAACGTGGTGACCTACACTATCATGATTAAAGGATGTTGTCAAAATGGGCTACTGGATGAAGCTCAAGATCTTTTTCAGAGGATGGAGGAGGCAAATTTGTCACCGAATGAAATTACGTATAATGTAATTGTCCGGGGAAATCTAAAATGGGGCAAATATGAAGCCGCCTCAAAGTTTCTCGAGGAAATGGATGCTAAAGGATTCTCACCAGATGCAGTTACGTTTGAGTTGCTGCTCGACTCGCTCGACGTGAAGGAACACAATTCTACTGTTTTAAAAATGTTTCAAAAATGGGCTCCAAGTACTTTGAACAAAAATCAACGAGACAAAGAACTTGGTATGTAAACCAATGCAAAAAAGGAGGTGAAAAAATGAATGATTTACTGTCAATTTGGCAAGCTATTTGGACACTGGCTCTCTCTAGAATAGGTAATCATTTTCTGTTCTCTTGAATCAGGAGTTAAATAAGCGACTGGTAGATGATAAAGTAAACAAATGATGTTTGTTTTCTCTGCTACATTGGCTGATGTGATACTGAGTTTCATGTTTTCTTGTAGCTATTGAATTTAAGCTTGTGAGGACCAATACCAATATTTCTCACATTGTTGATTGATGGTAATAGTTAGGTTTAGTAATTACTTGCAGCTCAACCCAAGTGGTCAGTTAATAACCTGCATAATAGAAGCTAGTAAAGAGCAGGCTCTATGTGCATGACAATTGATGTGTCCGGAAAATTAAATGACACTTGGATTTCCTGTTAAAGCCTTGAGACCTTAAAAATGTCAGGTAATAATCACTACGATTTTATTAAAAATAAAATTTGGAAAGTGTTTTTTCAGTAATTTTGAGCTGCCCCTTCGACTTGCAAATTAAATACCTTAATAGCTAAGGTTGTCCCGTCCGTAAGAACCCCTTTATAAACAGAACCAAAGCTTCCGACACCTAGCAAGTTGGATTCACTAAAACGATCAGTTGCTCGTTCAAGGTCGTGGAAACTAATCCTATCTGGCATTACTGCAGCAAACAAATCTGTTTGAGTGGGAACTTTAGTTTTCGTTCCACGTTTTATGAGAAAAAATGAAACTGTCAGGACCAATACGGTAAGCTGGAACAAGTAATCTAGATGAACCACAAAGCGCATCATTCGAAGTAAAGGATTGGTAGTTGAAATGTCCAAAAGGCCCTCCTTTAGGAATCTCTCCAGCCAGCTTATTAAACGAAAGGTTGAGATGCTCCAAATATTGAAGCGCCTCCATTGATTTCGGGATCGTGCCCGTGAGATTGTTGTCGGAGAGATCCAATCTTTCCAAACTCAACATTTTCCCGACCGAATCGGGAATAGGCCCATTATATGCCAAAGAAAGGTTGACCAAATCACTCAGACCGACGATCATGCTAGGAATACCACTTGATAACTCGTTCGAAGACAAGTCAATCGACGTTACTACCGTCAATTGTCCGATTTCTAGGGGTAGCTGACCTGTTAAGAAATTTGAGAACAAGTTAAACCTGATCAAATCTCTGAGGCCGCCTAATATCGATGGAGATATGCTTGAATTTAATAAAATAGTTAGATTGAATACCAATAGTTGTCGTACTTAAAATATCTCAAAATTGTATAAATAATTATAAAAAAACACCAAAACACTTTAAAAAAAAAATAATTACAGACCAAACACTTAAAAAAAATCATGACTACTTGATATCTACACTAATTTTTAAAAAAAAAAACTATCAAAATTGATTGTTTATAATTATGTCTATAAAAAAACAATTAATCTAAGTTTTATCAATATATTTATTATTATTAATTCATTTATATAAATATATTTTACTATTTTTTTAGAAAATCTATATTAGGAGAGCTTTTCCTCAATTGCGTAGTTATTTGTATATCTATTTTGTAAAATTATATTGATAAATACTTCTATAAATATGTTTTTGTAAAAGGAAAAGCATAAGAACAAGAAATAAAGAAGACGAAAGAGACGGTAGAAATTAGGGTTTTTTTATTCATAAAAACTCCCTTTATATAGGGTATCAAAGTACATGTTTCCATAATTTTCAAAGATAACAAGTACCTCTAATTGTGTTTTTCCTTCAACACTCTCCCTTGTGCCAAGTCAAATGGTGAAATAGTGTTTTATTGTTACCTCGTTAAAACCTTGCCAAGTAACAAAACCCAATGAGAAAAATAAAACTTGGTCCGAGGAAAAAGAGTACTACACACGTATGTTGAGACTTCCCCTAAAGTGTACACCTCTCGCTTACTTGATTCTTGAGAAAGTGCATAGTTGTTGGTTGTAGAAGAATTGTGGTGATATTACTCGTATTATCACATTTTCGTCAGTAATAGAGTTCAAGCTACTATTTTCAAATATATGAATGATCATAAAACTATATTGATAAACACTTTTATAAATATTAATGCAAAATTCTCATAACCTATATGCCTGCTTCGTTTGGTAAATAAAAAATTTTGGTGCTTCGTTTGTTTATGTGTCATCCGTTACCTAATTAAATACTTTTTTATCTTACCTATTTTAACTTTTTTATTATATTTTGCCTTATTCAATACTTTTATTTTTCTTTGATTCTCCCAATATAAAAATATAAATAAAACATATATAATTAGTAGCTAAGATTTAAATTAGTTATTTTAATTAAATGACTAACTACATATAATTTTTCTATTGTGTCTTACCTAATTTAATTCTTTTATTATATTTTATCTTATTCAATATTTTCTTTTCCTTTGATTCTCTTAATATAAAAATATAAATAACTCATATATAATTACTGGATAAGATTTAAATTAGTAATTTTAATTAAATGACAAACTATATATAATTTTTTTTATTGTATCTTACCTAATTTAATTTCTTTTATTATATCTTGCCTTATTCAATACTTTCCTTTTTCTTTGATTCTCCTAATATAAAAATATAAATAAGTCATATATAATTAGTATATAAGATTTAAATCAGTTATTTTAATTAAAATAAAAACTACATATGAAGTAATTTTAATTAAAAAAACCATTATTATAAAAATAATTAAATAAATTTTATTAATAATAGAATTTAAAATAATTTTATTTCTGGATTTTTAAATATTCTATATAGGTAAAATATGAGTTATTTACAATAATCTAAGTATGTAACTAAATATTAGTAACGTATTCAATCTACACATAAAAATATTAAATTATATACTAATAATTAATAAACATTGATTAGGCACCGGTACAATGCGACACGGGTTGAGAGTATGACATCTTCTGAATATCTCAAAGTATGTAACTAATAATCATTAACGAACTTATTCTACACATTAATATATAAAATGATTTAATATATAATTAATAAAATAGATATTACACACGGGTTCAGAATGTGAGACCTTTTTAATTTTTGTAATTATGTAACTAAGATTATTAATGAATTTAATTTAAAAATCAAATACAAAATTATTTAATATTTACAATAATTAATAAATAGATTAGACATGTACAAGGTACGGGTTGAGAATACATTATTTTAATTTTTAATTTTAGATTAAAATTCTGTAATTATCACAAATATTTTTATATTTATCTTTTGATAAGTCCCGTGTAATATACGGGTGTTAATGAAGTATATATTAATGCAAAATCATCATAATCTATGTGTCTGCTTCGTATGAATCGCTTGGATAATAAAGAAAAATTGGTGCTTCGATTGCTTTTGTGTGATTCGAGCCTAATATATACCTAATTAATATTTTCCTTTCGTTGAATCTTGCCCTAATTTAATAATTTCTTTTTATTATATTTAACCTAACTTAATAGTTTTCTTTTATTATATTTTGTCTAATTCAGTAGTTTTTTTTTATACTCAAAATATAAAAATATAAATAAGTCATATATAATTAGTATAAAAAATCTAAATGAATTATTTTAATTAAAGACAAATTGCATATGAAATAATTTTAATTATAAAAAAATCTTATTTATGAAAGTAATTAAATAATTTTATTTATAATAAAAGTTGAAATAATTTATTTTTGAAATCCTAATTATTTTGTATAGGTAAATTATGATTATATTTGCAATAATTGGCATATGTAACTAAATATTAGTAATAAATTCAATCTAAATATAAAAAATAAAATAAAATTATATAATAACAATTAATTAATATTTATCAGACAATGACACAATGCGATAAAGATTGAGAGTATAATACCTTTTGAATTTTTCAAAGTATGCAACTATAATTATTAACAAAATTAATCTAAATATAAAAATATAAAATGAGTTAATAATAATTAATTAATATTAATTAGAGACGGGTTGAAAATGTGACATCTTTTGAGTTTTTATAAGTTTGTAAATATAATTATTAACGAATTTAATTTAAATACTAAAATATAATATTAATTAATAATTATAATAATTAATAAATTGAACAGAGAACGGGTTAAGAACACATTCTTTCAATTTTTTATTTTAAATTTAAATTTTTTTATTTTTCACAAATATTTTTTATATTTATTTTTTTATAAATCCTGTGTAATATACGGGTGTTAAACTAGTTTATTATTATTCATTCATTTATATAAATAAATTTTACTATTCTATTAGAAAATCTATATTAGGAGAGCTTTTCCTCAATTGCGTAGTTATTTGTATATCTATTTTGATTGTGTTTTTTCTTAATCAGGGTAGATATCAAATAATCATGGTTTTTTTTTTTTAAGTGTTTGGTCTGTAATTATTTTTTATTTTCCAGGCCTTTTTTCTTAATAATTATTTATAAAATTTTGAGATATTTTAAGTACGACAACTATTGGTATTCAATCTAACTATTTTATGAAATATGATTTAAAAAAAAAAACCTTCTGAATATGATTCTAAAGTTGCCATGAGTGAGATGATCTCATTCCTCTTTATCTATGATGATATCTGAACTACGATTCAAATCAAGTTTTACCGAAATCGAATTTCTTTTTCGTGCCATTTGTACCTAGACTTTCCTTTCCCCCCTTTGTTCGATGTTATTTTAGTCTTGTATGTACGAGATTACGTGAAATCAGATTTTCATAAATAAACTGGTTAATTATTAAAAGTTTGATAAATCATATACAAAATCTTCTTAATAAATAAACTAAACAAGCCATTTTTATAAATTCAATGTTAATTTAGGGATTTTCTAAATTATATTAACTCGACAAGTTCGGAATTTATATCATTTTTAGGTAACCATTTTTAATTAGTTAAAACATAAAACTTTTGTCTTTTCGAACGCGTTTTGGAAACACATGAACATGCTCATGGCCGAAATTCTGATCCGATCGCCATGAAGCACTTCGAGTTTTATTTTTGAACGTGTTCGAAAATCTGATCCGAAGAACGCATGTATTATACTTTTTTTTTTTAAAACTTCTTTTTCGGTGAAGATGGCAATGGCGGTGGCAGCAAGGAGGCTGTGAGCCTGTGATAGCGGCGGAGAAGCACTTTTCTTTCACGAATAAGAAAAAAAATGTCAAACATGCGTACGGAGCAAATTTTCGAACGCGTTCGAAAATCCAGACAGGAACGTGCTCATGGCATTCGAAATTTTGGTCTGAACTCCATGAACCACGTTTGAAATATATTTTCGAACGCATGTGTTTTTCTTTTTTTTTTTCCTTTTTCTTCGGTGGGGCAATTCTCATATGATCCATTAGATAAATATTTTATCCCACATATTCTAGTGAAAATATTAACTTCCCATATAATCAATTATCTTTCCATTTAATCTAAACTAGTACAAAAGAATACTACTTTACCCATATTAATGATTTCCTTTTTTTTCTTTCAATTTTCTTTTTCTTTATTCAACATTTAATACAACTGAAATTCATACTTTTACATGACATTTCCATATGTCACCAACTGTTAACGGCGAATATCATATACACTGTGCATTTTCATACTACATAGTGCAATTTTAAACTTATATATAGTATACAGTCGGAATTCCATCCTATTGATTTTTATACTTTTAATCTTATAAGCAAAATTTCACACTACACTGTGAGATTTCATACTATATCATGCAATTATTTTATCCAATATGTTACACTAAAATGCATTCTTTTTTTTTTTTTTCACAATTTTATGTTTTTAAGTTTCAATTTCATATTATATGTGAAATTCAAACTGATATCTTGGATTTCATAAAAAAATTTACAAAATCAATAAAATATCGTACTATTATATTTTAATATTTATTTTATTATTATCAAATTACATACTAGTATATTTTAAATTTCATACTACCATTATCAAATTCATAACTCTACTAAAATTTAATAAATCAATAAAAGTACTATTACATTTTAAAATTTATACTACTATTATCAAATTACATACTAACCTACCAGATTGCAACTACATTATGCATTTTTTTTCAAAATTTTAGATTGGACAATCAAATTTTATATTACATTGCACAAGATAATTACATACTACACTCTTCAAAACAAAAAGACATACTGCACCGAGAATAATTTCATACTATTCATTACATGTGGTACAAAATTCCATACGCCATTATTATTGTTGTTATTAATACGATTATCATCATCATTATCATTATTATTATTAGTTTTTTAGGTGTAGGGGTAGTATTCTAAAAGGCGGCAAAAGGCAGGGTCTAGGCGCGCCTAAGCGTGAGGCGCGGGAGAAACGCTTCGCCTAGTGCCTAGGCATGTAAAAATGCGGTCAACTTGTTTTGTTAACCGCATAGGTGTGAAAAGGCGCATGCCTTTTAGATGTAACTTTTTTTTTATTTAGCCAAATATTAAAAAATCTATAATGACACCAAAAAATGATCAAATAATTGATATTTCGCAAAAATTATTGTAAGAAGAAGGTGCAAGTCCCAAGAAAACTCCGACCCTTAGTGCCCAACCTGAGAACGGACATCTAATGCGTGCCACTTATTGAACAGGGTTCTATGGCCGGTCCGCGACCCATGGATGTCGAAGGCGCCCTTAGAGTGATCTCGTAGTTCCTACGGGGTGGAGATGATGGGGTCGGTCCATGAATTTTCCTTCATTTTCTTTTGTCGCCTTTCGCTCAAAGGGTTGAAGGGAGGCTGACGTCTGCCCAGTGCCAGAAGGTCAAGCCCCAAAGGAACTTAAAGCGATTCGACTAGAAACGTCTTATGAAGACTATTATACATGTTTTTAATGTGAAGTTCATACTTTTCCAAAAAAAAAATGTGAATAGTTGTTTTGAAAAGTATGATTTTATACATTAAAAGTATAATTTATAATTTGAAATGTATAATCATCTTACATGACACCGTGATTAGTACGTTGATTTTGTATAGATGATTAGTATTTTGCTAACTATATTGGAAAATATATAGAAAAATTTGTTAAACATATATTTTTTCTTACTTATTATCAATATAATAAATAAAATAATCAAAATATTTGAGAACGCCTTTTTACGCCTAAGCTTCGCCTAGGCACGCCTACTCTTTCAAGGCTTGAGGCGTGGCATTGTCGCCTTGCCACGCCTCACGCCTTTTTGAACCTTGTGTAGGGTAGTTTTGATCATTTAAGTTGTATTTTGATTAAATAGAATATGTTTGTCTAAATGGTATATAATACTTTTCATTAGAGTATTTGGCAATTAATGGTAACGGGGATGTAGTAAATGAGAATTTTTCCTTTAAAGTTTAATTTCAATGGCCCACAAGAAAACGGGAAATTCATCGGTAAGATTTAAAAGTTCGCAAACGGTCACTAAATAACACCCAAAGAACACGTAAAACACGAGCCTGGTTATTTATTAATTATATGAATAGCTGGAAAATAAATCTATACAAATGCAAGAATGCATTCTCAATTTGGAGAATTAAAAAAGGTAAGCTTTTCAATCATTTGACGTTAAGGAGCCAATTATCCCATCAAGCTGTGCATCTTCAATCATAGTTACAAAACTGATTGAATTGTTTCGGTAATTAGGGATCAAATTCATTTCCAGAATATATATAGCAGAGAAAATAGCTCAAAATTACTGAAAAAACACTTTCCAAGTTTTATTTTTAATAAAATCGTAGTGATTATTACCTATTATGGTGACATTTTTAAGGCCTCAAGGCTTAAACAAGAAATTCAAGTGTCATTTAATTTTCCGGACACATCAATTGTCCATGCACATAGAGCCTGCTCTTTACTAGCTTCTATTGTGCAGGTTATTAGCTGACCACTTGGGTTGAGCTGCAAGTAATTACTAAAACTAACAAATACCATCAACCGACAATGTGAGAAATATTAGTATTGGTCCTCACGAACTTAAATTCAATATCCTACAAGAAAACATGAAACTCAGTACCACATCAGCCAATATAACAGAGAAAACAAACATCATTTATCTTCGACCAATCGTTTATTTAACTCCTGATTCAAGAGAACAGAAAATGAGTACCAATTTTAGAGAGAGACAGTGTCCAAATAGCTTGCCAAATTGATAGTATGCACAACAATCAATCATTCATTTTTCCACCTCCTTTTTTGCATGGTTTACACACCAAGTTCTTTGGCTCGTTGAATTTTATTCAAAGTACTTGGAGCCCATTTTTGAAACATTTTAAAAACTGTAGAATTGTGTTCCTTCACGTCGAGCAAGTCAAGCAGCAACTCTAACACAACTGAATCTGGTGAGAATCCTTTAGCATCCATTTCCTCGAGAAACATTGAGGCGACTTCATATTTGCCCCCTTTTAGATTTCCCCGGACAATTACATTATACATAATTTCAGTCGGCGACAAACTTGCCTCCTTCATCCTCTGATAAAGATCTTGAGCTTCATCCAGTAGCCCATTTTGACAACATCCTTTGATCATGATATTGTACGTTACAACATCAAGTTCCAATCCTTTAGAAGCAAGATCACTGAAAATAACACGAGCCTTATCAAGATTTTTAGCTTCACACAAACCATCCATGACGATATTGTAGTAACAAATATGAAGATGATGTTCTCCTCCATTGTGCTCTAATGCATCCAACAACAACAATGCTCGTTCAACTCGGTCATTTCTACACAATCCATCCAACATGTTACAGTAAGTGTAGAAGTCCGGTTTCAAGCCAACAGCTTGCAACTCGTCAAAAATCTCTAATGCTTCAGAACATCTGCCTCCACGGAACAAACCCTGCAATACAGTGTTATATGTAACTATATTAGGCTTGAGCAGCCCTTTACGAGGCATCTCACGGAACATATGCTTAGCTTCATCTATCTTTTTTTTCTTGCAATATCCATTGATCAAGATGTTATAACTCCTAACATCAGGTGCAATGTTCATTCTAGCCATAGAAGAATCAAAAACACTCCTCGCTTCATCCATGCGTCCTTGAAGACAATATCCATCCATCAATGAGTTGTAAGTGAATAAATCAGGATTCACATTTTGCTGTTTCATGATTTGGAGCACATCTTCTGCTTCATCCACCAATCCTTCCTTGCATGTAGCATCAACCAAGATATTAAATGTCAGGACATTTGGGTATATTTTGTGGTCTGTCAGCTTCTTTAATAACATTTTCACATCCCTCCAACGACTCCAATTACATAAACCACATATCAAAGCACTGTAAGTGACGACGTCAGGAGTAATGCCTTTCTCAGACATTTCATCGAAAAGCTTCAAGGCAGAGTCTATCATTTTGTCCTTACATAGACTGTCAATAACCATATTATATATATGGGTATTAGGCTTACAACCCCTCCCTTTCTCCATTACTCTGAGCATTGCGATGGCCATTGGAGTGTTACCTGCCTTGCAAAGCCCATCAATCACAGTCCCATAGGTAACGACATTCATCTCGCACAACTCTTCTTTAACCATCTTCCTAAACAATTCTTGCGCCTCGTTAATCTTGTTTTCTCGAAACAAACCCTTCAGTAAGGTCCCAAAAGTGATTTCGTCGGGAACACAACCACGCTTGAAGAACCAACCCAGAATGGAAAACCCGTAATCAACCCGGCTAGAGAGGCAATAGCAGTTAACAGCAATATTCATAGTATAATCATCAACTGAAATCCCCAAATCGCATATATCTTTGAAAAGGTAAATGGCAGCAGAATACTCTTTGAGATTAACAACACGCGAAAGCAATCGATTAAAATGAATCACATTAGGAAGAGGTCTAATTCTGGACATATTCTCATATAAACAAAGAGCGTCATCCAAGCCTTTAATATTCCCCAGCCCAAGCTTCATTTTCTCACGGGAATCGGAATTGGAAATTTGTACCGAAATAACGAAAGATGGAGAGCGAAGGAAAAGGGCTTTTAGAGAAGAAAATTGACTCACCTGATTCATAGCGTCTTGGAAAATAAGTGAGAAATTGCCGTATGAAAAAGCCCTTAATCTGCATTATTTACTTTCAGAAAACCCAGCTAGCAGAAGAAAGAAGGGGTTTGGGATTACAGAGCAGAAATGAAAAGAATGTGGGCGATGAGGTTTCTGATGTGGGTTTTGGTATTGAAATGGTTTCCTGAATTGGGTTTCTGTTTTTTTAGAAATGATAATGGATAACTCTACTTTTGTGTAATTCTCATAATTTCTTGAGATTTTATAATTAGGACAAATTTCTGGGGTACTTTTGTAATTATGCAAAATTGCAACTTAGATTTTGCCAAAAAAAAAAAAAGTTCGTCGGATTCTTTTATTTTCCTATGAAAAAATGTTGATTTGGACCAATTTTGACAAAGTCAACGTTGATGTAGCAAAAAATAATAACAAAAATTAAAAATTTTATTACAAAATCAGAAATTTATTTTAAATTTTAAAATAATTTCAAAAAACTATTTAATTAAAAAATTAAACAAAAAGATGAAAATATATTATAAAATATAAATTTAAAACAAAATTTAGGGAAATATTTTAAAATCTGAAACTATTTTAAATATAAAAAAAGATTATTCAAAAATAAAAAAATTGAGAAAATATATTATAAAACTTGGAATTATTTGAAGTATTTAAAAAAAATATAAAATCAATACTAAATATGAAAAAATATTTATTAAGAATCGGTTTTATTTTTTAAATTTGTAAAATATTATATTAAATACATAATTAAAAACATTCGGAAAATATTTTATAAAAGAAATTATTTTGCATATGAAAAAAGAATGTTTTAAGATAAATATAGAAAATTATTTTATAGTACCTAAAATTATTAAAAATATTTTTAAATATTAAAATATTCTCAGATTCTTTTATAGATATTTACCCATGTTCTGTTTTGATTGTATGTTTTAAATAGTTCATTATAATTTCAAAAGCTTTATAAAACTATTTTTCAAATTTTATTTTATTTTATATTTAATTGCCTTCTTTTCACATATTTCATAAAAAAATAATTTTAAAAATATTTTTTAAGTTTTGTTTTAATTTATAGTTTAATAATATTTTTTGGCATATTTAAAAAATCTCAGATTTTATAATATATTTTTCATCTTTTTTAAATATTATATTTTAAAAGATTCTTAAAATAAATTTCTAATTTGAAATATTTTTTAATTGATTTTTTTCCACATCAGCATTGACTTTGTCAAAATTAGACAAAATGGTAAACATAAAAATTGTTTATAACTCTCCTATGTTTTCAATGGTATGAAATAAAAACAAATAACGAGAGGTTTTAGGGAGTTATGCTCATATTACGGCAACTACTACATCCAACGAGCGAATGCATGGACCAACAATGTAAGTGGCCACATTTCTCTTCGTTTTCACTCATTCTTTGCACCAAATACTCATCAACACTTGTCATTGAATTCATCGATCTTAGTCCATCTTCTCACTTCAATCAGGGCTCAATTTTACCATCAACAACATGGTGGAGCTGACCTGGTCCCTGCTTAAGATGAGTGCCCAAATTAGATCACCCACGCCACACACAACAACATGGTTGAGCTGACCCAACCTGGTCCCCACACAAGATGAGCACCCCAAACTGGATCACCCGCACCATGCTCAACATGGTCGAGCTGACTTGGCCGGGCCGACCTAGTCCCTGCCCAAGATGAGCACTCAAATTAGATCACCCGCACCATGCTCAATAACATGGCCGAGCTGACTTGCTCTATGGCTGAGCTTCCCGGTGCTTTATGCACATGCTCACCCCATCCACTCGGCATTGGGCGGATTGATTAGCACATATTTGTCCTTATTTTTATTAGTATTTTAGTATTTTTTTTCTTATTATTTTTGGTATAAGTTGGATAGTTTAAGCGTAATTCCATTTTTTAGACTTCCAGCTTATTTTACCATATTTTAATCGTAACGAGTAAGAATAGGTGATTATTTGTTGTTTTTCACCTTACAGCTAAGTAACCGGAAGAGTTCAGCACGTAAAGATGAAGTATGATGATCGAGAGGCAAGGATCGAGCTTTCCGGTGAAAGAGTAGCAGAAAAAT